>JAVHNF010015233.1:22003-34503 GCA_034783455.1 Micropsitta finschii
GGAGCTGTGGTGGGAGCTGAGGTGGGAGCTGAGGTGGGAGCTGTGGTGGGAGCTGTGGTGGGAGCTGAGGCACGGAGTGAAATCCTAACAGTGTTGGGAAAAAGGTATATTTGTAGGGTTGGAGAACCCCTGCAATGTGACCTCAGTCCCTTTCAGACACTGAAGAAGTAGCATGAGGGAGAGGTATTACCCATTTGCTAAGGTGAGGGAAAAAAGCTCCAGTTTGACTTTACACTCCTGAAAATGTTTTGGTCACTAATACCTGGTAAGAGGCTAATCATATCATTGTGTTAATACACCTCACTTAGAGAGTACCAGCTCCTTCACACTCATGTGGAATAACAACCACATCACCCGCATCAAAAAGAGAGCAGCCATCACTACACTTCTGACTCTGTGGGACTTACTCTGCTGATTTTATACCTCTGTTACATGAATCAGAGCACCAAAAGCAAACTTCATGTTTTCAAGAGACATTCCATTGGAGTCTATATTACAGAATTTAAGTGTTAGAGTGTTTTAATTGTTTATATATTCATACATTTCAAGTTTTCAAACAAATCCACAGGCAGTCACACTGAGTGGACTAGTTCTAGAGTAGCATAAGAGTTAAAGAGACACTGAGCCATGTCCAGAAGCTTCCTTAGCTCAGTACATAACTGACCCAGCATGTCACAGACTTCCATTTAAGAGTATTTAAAAGCAATATCATGCACATAATCAGTCCAATCACTTAGTCACAGCAAAGCTAATGGTAAAAATAGCATTTGCACCTTGACTTTTGCAAGCAGCTGTATGATTTATTGTGATTGCATGACTGTAACATTGTCAGTCTGTGATGACTGTACACTAATGCTTATGGAGCACCAGGTGTGAATTTCTGTCCCACGAATCACATGAGCAGCTCAGGAAGGCTGTTTCTACAAGGGGCATTTATGGATTCCACCACTGGGCAAAGTGCAGTACATGCTAAAGGACCACCAGGGAGGCTGACACAGGTAACACAGCAATTCTGTCCCCTTATTCAGATTATGCTCCAGTTACCAATTACTTGTCCAGAACAAAATATCTCTCCCCAGCACATCAGAATCTTAAATAAGCACCATTATTAGCACCTGATTCAAATCCTTAACTGACCAAACATTATCTGTTTTGTCTGAGCCTCCATTTCCCACCTCCCTGAAAGGAAAAGTCTAAGTAAGCAATAGTGGGCTGTTTCACAGCAGAGAAAAGAGGAATGATGCCTGAATTTGTCTAGCTGAAAGACCCAAGAAATCTACTCTGTACTAAATAGATGTTAACCTCTTTCTTTCTATCATGCATATTTCCCAAGACCCTTCAGAACTGATGATATATTCATCCCAAATCCTCTGTGTGGTGACATGAAATCAATGACTGTTCTCAGATCCAGCTCATCCGGCTGTTCTGCACAAGTTCATCAGAATTCACAGTATGCACCCATGATCAGGCTCCCAACTCTGACCTGTGTTTCCAGTTAAAACAAATAAGTGCTCTGTTATACTCACTTTGTTTTATATCTCAGCTCTTTGGCTTAGTCTTGACACCTAACCAGAACATATTAGCAATATGTCTAGAATTAAACCCAGGTCAATCTATTATGCCCATTTGATGTAAGTTTAGGAAAGGTGCTTAGTTTAACAGGAACCAAAACTCCATTCCTGGATTTGTCATGGCCTGGGAAAATCTGTTCTGTTGCTTTTTTAACCTCAGCTTGCAACCTGTCTTGTCTTTGAGTGCGAACTCTTCAGTAGGAACCCTGCCTGCAGGTACAGTGCTCAAAGAGGCCAGTCTGTGTTAAGACTTTAGGCTCTCCTGGAATACTAACAGTTACAATATGCGTGCCCAACACATACGTTATTTGTATTGCAGTCATCTGCGTTGTTCAGATATACAGAGATAGGAATTAAAATCAAGCTCCCGTTCATTGCCACTCCTCCGGAAAGGAGTATCTGGGGGTGTCTGAGCTCGGGCTACCACCCTGTCTACCCCTCTTGACAGGAAGGGGAATTGTCCACAATCCAGGCTTATGTTCAAAGAAAGAAAAAATCTTATTGTCTGTTACACTGCTGCATTATTCAGAAGTTTCTGTTTTACCTGCAGAAACAAAACAGAGAGAAGAAACTAAACGAGTGTAGGAATGTCAAAGGTGCTTTCCCCTGAGCGCACCATTCTACAGTTTGAGGTGCAGCACAGTTACTTTATGAGCCCTTCATTCCTGCAAGAGGTTTCAGAAAGCAGAAACCTTGTCTAAACAAAGACAACCTTGGCAAAGAACATCGTTCCAGCTAGTGATTTCTGTCAAGGCAGTCTGTGGTCACAGCAAGGCCATGCAGCAGGATTGGAGAGCAAAGAAGCAATAAAGGCATTTTTGTTGAAATAAACAGGAAGAAAATGCAGCCCAATGGTGAAACACATGTAACTAACACTGGGAATGCCTAGTTACTGTGTCTGAAGGAAACATTTCAAGAATATTTATTTCCAGACAGGCTTTTCTCCAGAGCATGTGGCTTTTACACCCTTTCTAAATGCCTGGTCTAATGCTAAACTGCTGATTTAAACAGCAGAAAAGCATCTCTATATCTCTACATATGTACTAGTGTCACAGATGTAGGAGTGCTACAGGCTATAGATGTTAATTTTCTCATAGGACCTGAATCTCCCTTAAAAACGTTGTATGCCTTCAGGAATCCTAAAGAAGTTGTATTTCAGCTTCATGGAACTCATGGAGGTGCAGCTTCATGGAAGTGCAGCAGGTGAGCACCCTCTTTCAGACATCTGTGGCAAACCTCAGATACTCTTTGGTACAGCAGCCTCTTTCAGTCATGATGTGAATTCTGCAAAGGATCATCAACTTAGACTTACAGTTTGACATACAAGCCTTCTTCCCGATCCAGGCTCCTGGCTGCACACAGACCCTGGACTCATTTACTTCTCTAAGTCAGTACCCTGGAAAGCAGAACCATTATGCAATTATTTTATTGCTCTTTAATACAGTCCCTAGATTAATATTGTCCTTAGATCGAATACAACTGAGGTTCAAGTTGACTGTATGTTCTCTCTGTGGAACTTGTGATAGTTACTTCTGAAAACTGGATTGGCCGGAGAACCTTCTCTGCTGAGATACCCTCAGCAGAAACTGGAAATAAAAGAGTTAATAGCTGAGGACTGCTTTTGCTTTTCTGCAGGGCTTGACAGCACCAGGAGTAGACAGAAAATTTCATCATACCAACATGTGGATGTTCTTTCTTCTCCAGAACATGGTTTCTCCTACCTATAGTAAACAGAAGAAAAGTGTGAGTGGGTGATGGCGGATGAAGATGTCACAGAGGCCACCATCAGTTGCTGCAGGCAGACAATATCCTTTAAGAAAGAAGCCTGTCCATAACTTACTGAAAAAAAAAACAGGGCTCTTAGATAGGATGAGATATATTTTAAGAATGCTCTTTGCCTTTTTTCATGAACCTGTTGCAGAACTGATGTTTAAAAAATCCAGTGAGAAACAGTGCTGTAGAATAGACACAACTAATAATATTCTGTTCTCATAATGATAGACGGTAAATTCCTAATCTTCAAGATAAGGAGAGATAGTCTGTATATCCTATTCTACTGTGTTATTTGGTGAAAGGCCATAGATTAGTAAGTTCAACCTATGGTCCAAAAAGAAACCTAGTGAGAATGTGCCATCAAGAATGAAAAAAACTAATTCTTTGTTCAGGTTGTCTGTTCCAGGGTTTAATCACTTTGTTGTTAAAAATTGGTCCCCTTTTCTTACTTAAGCCTCTCTGACTTCAGAGTGATTTCCAGCTATTGTCTTCCCCCCCACCCCCATTAGATGAGGCAGGAATAGCCCATAGATGATATACAAAGAAGTGCTTATGGGTTTTTTTTATTCCTTCCTCTGTTATCTTTTTTGATTGAGAAATTAATTGAATACAACTTTAAGGACATGTTCCTTTGCAGAGACTGTAATGTACATTACAAAACTGTCCTGACTCGGCAACATTCCTAAAGCTATTTGCTATACAACAGTTTTGTTAATCTTAAGAGTTGGTGATATTTTCCTGACTTCTTATAGAAGTCACAGGTGTCAAACTGATGCATCTGACAATACAACCAGCCTTTCTCCTCCCTCCCCCAGTGTACCATCATGTTTCTGTATTACAGAGATGCTCTGAAGACAGAACCTGCAAGGGCTTTTGGTCTTTAGATGCCTGACCCAGCATTGGTATAAAATACTGACCAAAAAGAGCAAGGGAAGCAGGTCACGTACTCCATGCCGTCCTACCAAGATTCAGAACATGGTCCCATGGGCACTGTGAGGTATATGCAATTGCAGCAGAAAACAGAAGCAATTTCTTTCTTCGGTCAGGGGGGTTTTGTGGCTGTAGTTCTTAGAGGAGAAATGTTACTGTGTTCAGGGAAATGATGTAAATGGAATCCAGTTTCCACCTTTGTACTGGATTCCCACTTAAAATTCTGAAAGGAACATCAAAAAATATCCAGCCCAAGCTCAGGAATTAATACAAATAGATAAAGAAATAAATACTGTATTTTGTCTGGGTTGCACTCACTGCAAAATGACTACTAAATTCAACTGGTTAAGAAAAACTTTACAATTTGGTTGGTATTTTGGAACACTGGCAACAGCTGTTATCTTGAAAAGAAGAGTGATTCACCCCAGCATGTAGAGGATGGAAGCCATGTGTAGGTTCTGAAGCTGCTGACCAACATAAACAGCCTGTAGATTTAGTTAGATAATAGTGAAAGTCAAAGAAAAACAGGGAGAGAAAAGAAAACATTTGGTCATAGTCTGAAAAGTGGATGAAAGTTAGAACTGGGAAAACAAATCCAGTAATTCAAACAGGGAAATACTTGCTTCTGCTGAAGTATATACAATAAATCACGTTGACAAGATCACTTATGACATTATTCTCTGGCAAACAGTTTGAGAGAGTCTCAGGTGGAAAACTGAGTTCCAGATACCTCTAAATGTAATGTAATTACCAAATCAGCATCATATTAAGCACCAAGTAGGCACTTGACTTGAGCTCTGAAGAAGTCCAGATGTAAGTTCTGTTGCTCTGACTGCTCTCTAATAAAACACAACCTTCAGGCTGTTCTGAGTTAGCTCCATTATCTGATGAAAGCTGACACAACTCGGTAATTACACCCAGATGTTAAGATGTTGTGAACTGAAGCCTTCTGTGCATGAGCTTAACCAACACTGAAGCATGTGCAGCACTGTAAAGACACACGTGATGTTCCTCTTCAGCGGACAAAATGGCTGGCATCATATGCAAGTGGTTTAGTAATAAAAGAAATCTGTCAGGTAGGCAGCACATTATAGAAACCTTTTTTTATTTTATGCATGTCCCCTGATGTGCTATGACTTCTCTGGGGGAGAGTCTGCATCTCAATGTCATCTTTACAACTTCTGACTTCTGTGGTGAATGAGAGCATTTGTCCAAAATCAATCTGATGTAAGTAGTTTTGCAAGCCCCTGAGCAAGATGCCACTCTGACTGGGAAAACATAAACCACTGATCATTAATCTCATGTGTCTTTGAGATCTCATGTCAAAAATATTTATGTGGGAGCTTATATTATTGCCACAATAACACAGGGCAAGATACAAGCCATGGCACAGTTTTCTCTGTGTAAAATGGTATGGTAATATGAGGGTTTTCCCCTTGGTTAAAATAAGTTAGTGGGGAAATCAAAGTGGGTTGAGGTTGTGGAGTATTGACAAATGCTTATTGTACCCTGCATAGCTAGGACATACCTTGAACATCAGCACAGATCTAGTTTGTGTCCCTTGCCTTTCAGGAGAGAGTTGTTTGAGACTCCAGGCTGCACTCTGGCCAGTCTGAATGCTCCTTCTGAATGGTGAGGCCTGGAGGCTAACTGGGACTACTGTGACTACAGCAAGGGATGTGCTGTGTTTCTTCACGTAGCCAAGCAACTCCATTCCTCAGGAAGCACAATGAAAGCTGAAAACAAGGAACCAGTCTGGATTTGCTAAGCCCAGTCTGGTCTTGCAGTCTGCAGGAAGGAAAATAAGGGTTAAATGCACAACAGGGATTTACAAACAGCCAGCTAAACTCCCAGGTAGGCAGAAGGGGCAGTTCGGGTCAGCATTTGAGAGAGTTTATGCTGGCAGAACATAAGAAGATACCAGAGTAAGAAATTCAGCTTGGAGTAAGCTTTTCTTGGGAAGAACTACCTGTAGTTTTTCAAGCACAGTGCATATTATTGTCTACAGCTATGGACAACGGTTGAAGTGTACACCTACCTCCTCCTTGAACAGAAATCATGTTTTGTTTTGTTCTGGCAAGGAACTATAGAAATTTTATGTGGGTGCAGCCAGGTGGCACAGTCACAAATACAAACCAAAATTCATCGTTAGTGTAGCTTTACCCTTTGTCCTCATTACTTTGCCTTTAAACAGATATAATAAATGCTGTTCATTACTCAGATTTATTCTGAAGGAGTCTAAACTTCCCCAGCTCACTCTTTAATCATTCTCTGGCTCACACTTTTGTCCTTCCTTCCAAAATGCTGGTAATAAATAAAGCTGTTGAAATGGTCACAGCACTGTGGCAAGCCTGCTAGCCCATACATCTTTTTGTATTTATCTCTCTTCTTTATTTTTTAACTAATATATAGCCTCAGTATCTCTTAATTTCAGAAACCTGAGAACTCCAGTATTTCTCATCTCACATTCTGCATCGGAAGATGTCTTCTGAAATGTCTGCTAATAGTTTGCCTCTAATATTAGTAGCAATGACAGTTGAATAAGAAAATGAAGAGGGCAGCTGCTCGATGTCTGCGCCAAAGGACAAGAAGTTGTGGAAATGCGCTGCTTATTTGTCTCCATCTTGTCTTCCATAGCTGAACATGAAAAAGAAGGCATGTGCTTATTATTGCTGATGCAAATTTGGGGTGCAAGCTGAAATACCTTTAAGACTAAGTAAAAACATTTCTACTGTAAGGATGATCAAACACTGGAACAAGTTGCCCTGAGAGTCTCTGAAGTCTCCATCCCAGGAAACATTCTAATCCTGCCTGGACATTGTCCTGGGCAGCCAGCTCTAGCTGATCCTGCTTTCAGCCAGGGCAGTTGGACTAGAAGGAGTTCCTTTCCAACCTCAACCCTTCTGTGACTCTTTGAAGTATCTTTGCTTGTAAAATATTAAAAAATGCTGCACGCCGTTGCTTTGATGTATTATTTTTTTAATCTGTAAACAAACCGTTACTTATTGCTTTGCTGTGGTGGAGATTGAGAGTCTTTACTTACAAGCTTTTTTTCCTTAACTATGTTGTGGTTTTTGGATGGAAGCATGTAGAAAAGTTCAAATTAGTTATTTTCTAGCTACCTGAATCATTAATGTATTTGTCCATCAGATTATGTCACCTGCATTTACAGGTGCAAAACAAACTCAATGTGAAGGTAAGTAGGACAGTGTCAGAATAATTTTAGGGACATGGGTCCATTACGTACTGACTTAGGACTCCAACAGGTGGGAGATTTCTGCTCACATCCCCAGGCATGTGCATTCCAACTGTGCATTTCTAAGAAAAGGTAATTACTTCCTTTCCTATAAATCTGTGGTCAGATTTTTTGATTGGTTCTGGAAGTATTTTAATAGCTGTGTCTCTCTAGAAGTCAGGCATTTCAAAAAGCCAGGTGACTTTTAAAAGGTCAGGAGACCAGCACAGTGTAGACACTTGCTTCAAGTGCTTTGTTACAGGTGCCAAAAACTAGACTGAAGGAAAATAATAAAATCTTTTTTGCAGAAATTTGAAGAAGCCCAACAAGTCATATGCTCTGAGCATATGACCCAGAAGATAATGAAAATTAGTACCACTGAGAACTCTAATATTTGGCGAATTCTACTGGTAAATAATGAACATTAGCACTTTCTTCCTATTGACAGTTTTGTACTCTGCATTTGTGGTGATGATCTCCCCTTGGCTCATGTGACTAAAGGAATTTGCTTTAAATTGCAAGCATGGTATCATACCGCTTCCATTGTTAGATACTTCAAAACTATTCATATTGGTAACAGATGTTCAATCATAGACCCAAACTCAGTTTTGAGAGCAGAATACCATGATCATTAGTGGGTACTGAAGCTGTTTCTGTATGCCTATAGACACCTCGTTACGCCAGCAGTTCTCACACTTCAGGTGGGCACATGATGATGTTCTCTTTTCCCTTCTTCAGGTAAACCTGTCCTTGTTTTATGCCAAAGCAGGCAAAGCAAAAAGAATTGCACATATTCCAAAACAGTAACTGAGCCATCTATACCAAGAAACTGCGACCATATCGAGAGAGCAGCTAGTACAGAAATAAGAGAGGAAAAAACACTATACTATAAAGAGAAATCATCACTACTGTATATTCTCTTGGCTGTAAAGCAAGGAAACAATGCTGGTGTCAAAAAATATCTGAATGTCTGAGTGAAACAGGAGCTGAAGTCTTTATGGGATCAAGGAATAACAGCACCCATTCATCAACCAGACTCTGACTTATTTTTTTTTTTAATTTGGAAAACTGCAAGCTGGAAAGGCTGACAAAGTCCCATAATATTCTTTCATGCAAAACACAGAGCAAAGAGTCTTAATTACTAGCCTCCTCCTTGAACCTATGGAATGATGGCTCCACAGCTAATTCATTGCTATGCTGAGTTCCCCTGGACTGGTTGGGTCAGCTAAACTGCTTTTCATGGATGCAGTTCAATCATATGTAGGAGAAAATATTTGTAAAGAAATTCTACAATGAAGAGAATTTGGGCTTGTAAGTTATTTAGGGAACTTTGGGATCCCAAACTTTGGGATAGCTCTTTGGGAAAGAGCTATCCTGTACAGCACTGATTAATCCAACTTGTGCTGTTAAGTTAATGAACTCTCTACATGATTGTAATCTATCATTTTTCTGGATTACAAGCATTAATCAAAGAATAACACTGGTGGGACTGGAAAAGTACTAATGGCTAACTGCTCTTTTGGAGAGGATCTAGGTGTTCACTGGAGCCTGCAGAGAACTCTAACTGCCTAAATAAACTTCAGACCTTACACGCTGCCAAATCATCGGCATGGGACTGTTCTAGGATATCCATGAAGAAAGGAAAGCGCATTAGTTTGGCAGACAGCTTTCGAGTACAAAAGAAGGGAAGGGAAGGGAATACTGCAATACTGCACACCCTCTAAGTATTTTCCAAGCGCTCACCAGAGTTAAAATTTTTAATCCAGTTCCTCCACAGTCTGACTTTGTCAGATTGCTTGGTCTAACTGTAATTCACAGGTCATATTTGTCCAATGACTCCCAAACACACGAATGAAGGTGTCATAATTATTCCATAGGACTGCAGTTCTCAAGGTACTGGCCTTGAGTTGGTTTCTAATCCTCTGTTCCTACCTGACAGTATTTTTTAATAAATTGTACTCCCTCCTTTAAATCAAGCCAGAAAAGATTTTGGGTTTTGAGGAAAAACATCCACCACCAGCAGCATCCTCAGGTATTGTAGGAGAACTTACTGAAATTTCAGAGAGGACATGAAGTAGCCCAGACAATTAATTTGTGCTGCTTTCTTCTTGAGTCTTGAAAAAGATAACATTAAAAGGAAGAGAATGTTAATTAGACTGAAAACTTTGTCATTTGATATTACATGGTTGTAATTACATCAAACTCATGAAGCTTTTAACTCGCCCAGACTGGTGCAGATGAAAACATTTCTCAGTCTCAGGGAGGGCCATGAAAATTACACACATATTTAAAGCCTTTGCTTAATTCACTCTGTCTTTACCTCTGTCATGCATGAGGAAGTGCTTTCTAACTCATTTTCAAGAGGCTGATGTTGTTACCAGCTATATGGCATCATTAAATTCAGTTTTACTATGGTAACAATACATAAAACAATGACAGAATGCCTCCCAACACTTCTCATGGCTACCTTCCTTTCTGTACCATCTGCAACTTTCCATCTACATCAGTCAAAACCAACAGTGTGTTGGCATGGCCTATTGTTCTTGACTTTAATACCTGTCCTAGGCTATGTTTTTTCTACTGCTTTTGGCTCTGCCTTTGTCTCCTCATTGTTCTCTGCAGCTGCTATGGAGCATTTTTATTTATAAAGAGATTGCACAAGTTCCAGCATCAAAAAGCAAACAGACCATTTATGATGCCTGTACCAAATTAAAATCTCTCTAATCTTTTTAAATCTATCTTTATTTATTCTACTAATTTAATGGCTGGAACAAGTCTAAATCTAAACAAAACTTCCTCCTCCACTGTCCATCCACACAGACTAGAACAGAACTTCAAGGAAATGTGCTGTATTAAAGAAAACCTGCAGTATGAAAATCCAGCAGTTTTCAACCTTTCCTAAATTGCTACTCAAATGATGTGAACTGAGATGAAATCAGGAATCTTCAGCCCACTAAAGAGCACAGAAAATGGAGCATGTTCATCATTCTCTGACATACCTTCACAATTCCCCTGAGGGCTTTCAGAAGGCTTCCCCTGGGGTGCTCAGACTAAAAATGCAGCAGATCACACTTTTTTGCAGCCACTGAGCACTGAACTTGCTCACTGGATAGAAGACACATTTCTTCTAGAGAAGGCTGTCAAGACTGAGTGTCTGAAAACTCTTCATAGCGATGTGTTTTTAAGACAGTGGAGTTACGTCTTATAGAAGTGGCTGAAAAATCCATCCAGCAGCCTTTCGGAAGCAAACTTCACAATGTTATCTATCGATAGGCAGATGGATGTATAGATGATTTCATGGGTTCTTTGTATTTCCGAATGATGTAATTTTGCTTCTTTCTCTGCCTAGGTGCAACATTAGCCAGCCCACGCTCCGAACATGACCAAGGCAGGACTTCTTAAAAGGCACTGAAAAATGGATTGAAAAATGGATTAAAAAATGGATAAACATGATGGCACTGACATAGCTAAATACTGAGAAAAGCTTTTGGTCTACTTGTATCAAATAGTTTTTGAGAATGGCTAATATGCTATTTCCACTGGCTTCAAAACGTGCAGGTACAAATTAATACACAAGATAGGGAGAACCTCTGCTCTTCCCCAGGCTATTAGCTTAAGCCTGTGAGATCTGTAATCCCCAATTTCTATCTATGTATTAATGACCAGTGCATGTGTTGATTGACTAGCTATGACTGGGCACAGAAAGGAGAGTTTGTGCAGTTTCTTTTCTTCTAACAGAGCATGAAAGAACTTTGAGTCACCTGGGTCATCATGGTCCTCTGAGGTTCCTCAGAGAGTCACCACAGTCAATCTCCTTAGTAAACAGCAAAACCTAAGGTAAATTTCATCTAATTGATGGAACCTTAACTTTGCCAAAAAACATTATGAGGAGGAATATTTCAACATCTAGCCATTGTAATTTCTATGTATATGTCACTGTAAGCTGCTTCTGCACTACATCATTAACATAGTCATTAATGATCTTTTACGGGAACCAAAATCTGTATGGGGATATGTTAGCTGGCTTTATTTACTCACACAGCTATATTAGCTATGGCAAGTTCATTATCATATTCCCTAATAATGTCTTAAAATGGTGGCAAAAATCTACCTGTTGTAAGAGCACAGTCATTGCACAAAACAGTAGACCTTTGCATTTGCATCTCCCAAACCCTTTCTGTGTTCTTCAAGGCTAAAGAAGGTGGCTGCGAGTATCTGACTTGATCCTTGAAACACAAGCTGTAGCTATGTTGCCCAGTAACAACTGCAAGGAAGGATAATAAGATATAGTCTGCCTTGCTGTGCAAATAAACTCTCATCAAGCTCGGTAACTGCTCATGGAACTGGACAACATCTTTTATAAAAGTTTCCAGTCCCGATTTACTTATCTGAAGTGCTGAAAAAAATAACAGCTTCTCTCTTGATAGCCTGTTCCAATGGCTGCTCACCTCACTGTTAAAAATCCACGCCATGTTCCTGAATTGCATTTTATAACGGGAGTTTTCAGCTCTTGCATTTCGTTATCACTCTACTAATGGTACGGGTTGTTCTTTCCAGGATTCTTTCTAGTAATATATCTCTAAGATATGAGTTTCATTTGCTTCAGGCAAAAACTGCACTTGGTACAAGACATGAGCTGCAGCTGAGTATCAAACCATTCTTTAACACTCTCCTGTTATACACACACATAGACACTACGTGGTTCCCATTGGTCCAGTGTTTTCCTGCCTAAGTGTCCCACTACTGGCATTAGTTATCCTGTAACAGTTGTGCTTGTATTCCAGGGCTAATCCACCCAAATTCATCCACTTCCAGCTGTGGGTATCCATGCATTATAGCCACCAGCTTCTGTTCATTCTTGTGTGGGGAGCAGGAATTGCCTGAAAAATGAACTGAAAACTTGACCAAAAAAAGTGTGCTGTGAGATGGGGTGAGAATGGACTGTGGCTCTCTCCCACAGATGCATAAAGCACACAGCTCCACCTGCACAA
>JAVHNF010015233.1:39503-47577 GCA_034783455.1 Micropsitta finschii
CGCGGTGGTTTGTGTCTCATGTGGTTCATGTTAAAAATTTCCCAACAGTGATAGACTTCAGCTGCCAGGATCAGGGTGAGGATGTGCATCCAGCATGAACAGCCCCCGCACGGAGCTCTGGGGCACTTTTTTATCCTCTTTCCTTTCTTTTAAATAACTATTGGGGCTCATAACAAGCACTGTCACTCTCGCACTGCTCCCCTGATTGACTCTGCAACAATGATCTGTGGAGGAGATGGGCATGCAAACAGCAAACACTCTGCAGGCGCTCAGGCAAAGAGGACTAGAGAGGTTTGGGTCGGGTGTGTGTTTGGTTTATATTTTTATCAGTTTTTGTTCAATTTCCAGAATTACTTCTCTGATTTATTTTTAAACAGTATTATAAAAAGAAAACTAAACCACAAAACTGTAGTAAAGCAACTCCGAGGCTGAATAAAAACCACAGACACACACAAAAAAAAATAAAAAGGAGGAAAATTTCAACTAAATCAGAAACTCTTGTCTTTGAGTCATCCTGCAGCCTCCTAGTGCTGCAGAGGTCTCAGCACAGCGATCTTACGTATCATATATGCTCTAATAAATAGGTTCAATGAGTTGAGTTAAGGGCAGAGTTTAACTATTAACTCCAAATTTCCTCGCTCTTATGGCTGTAAGTCAATCCCTTAATGTTACTTTAACACAATTTCTGGCAGTTGAATAAAATCTATGGTCAGTATTACAACCCCTTCCTTCCTACATGAAGGAAAATATACATGTGATTTACATAAGAAATGATGGGAAATGCTGTGAGTGAGCAGGGGTGATAAATGTCCAAGGCCCCGTCGGCCAGGAATCCAAGCCGACCATCTGACTTGGGCCGTTTGGGCCCTCATTATCCCAACCCCAAAACTGGCAGAACTGGCAAAAATACCTCCATGCAGGTACAGCTCCCAGCACAGGAGCAGTTAGCAGTCAGAGAGGTTAGAATACAAAGCTGTAAGATATATCTAAAATAATACCACAAAAATCAGATGACACAAAGAATTCTAATAGTTTCCTTTTGTTAAGATACAGTAACTGAGAATACAATGAAATTCTTCATGTTCAGTATCTCCCATTAGATCAATTAATATTCAGAGAAAGGCTTTAACATGAAGTTTAAATAATCATAGAAAGAGAAAAAGAACCACCAATGTTCTAGAAGCTTCTCTAGACCTTTCAATCAATTTTATTTATATGCAAAACCAAGAGAAACTCAGAAAAAACAAAGCTCCTCCTGATGCTAAAGCTCTCAATTTACTGACAGGCAAATGGCTTCATGCTGCCACTTAATCTCATTTCTTGCATAATGCCCTCTAATTAGCATATCAAAGTGAATTAATACTTCTAGGGCATTAGCAATGGGAAAATCTGCTCCAGGCTTCACAATAGCAGTTAAGCAAGAGCCAAGAAATCCTCAAAAACACCACAAACCACTTTGCATTGCAAAACTGTTCAATTTATTTATCCTCTCTCTCTAAACACTTTTACCGCACACTGTTTTACTACTGTTCACCAAACAAAATGATAATTGCCAAAGTTACCAGCATCTGTAATGCCTGTTTAGAATCTTAATTTAGGTTGTATACTTGAAGATCCCTAGATGCTTTCATTGACCCCACCGTCCCCACCAGGACACACTGGAAAAAAGCTGTTCTTTTCAAAAATGCTACCGGGATAACATTATTAAATTCCATTTTCCCCTCACAATAAATAATGAAAAATTAAATAATACATGAAAAAGCCACCTGCTGGACAATGAGGAATGAGAGATTAGCTTTAAATGTTGATGCATGGCTTAAGTATAGCAAAAGGTTTTGACCTGTAAACACATGATACAAACCCACCCCCCTTCCCAAGTGATTGATTTGTAGGACGCACGATATTCAGTGATTCACATATTGCTACAAGTTCCTATGACTGTGCAACACGCATGGAACTGATCGTTAACAAAAGAATTTAAACTGCAATACCTAAAATAGCATAAAATTAAAGTGCACAATGATTTTTACTATATGCTTTTATGCAAAACATGCTCTTTTTTTCCCATTCCTGAAGCGATAAACACATTAAGCTGTTGCAGTCAGACATCAGAGCACTTCTTCTTTAAAAAATATTTTTAAAATCTACCTTCAATCACAGGTCACTTTGCAAAACATAAACTACAATTTATAAACAAAGACTAAAAAACCCTGAAACTTCATCACCTTAGTGCTCCCTGTCAATCTTTAAATACAGAAGAAGAGCAGTAAGAAGAAAAAAAAAGAAACCCCAACACTTGTACACACCCCCCTAAACCCAAGAAGGGGGCTGGAGCAGTAACACAAGGCTAATAACAAAGAGTAGAAGAAAATGCTGGGGTCAGTGGGGTTTGCAATATTTCTGTTTGCAGCATGAAAGGGCGGGGGGGGGGAAGAAGGGAAAGTACGGGAATACCAAAGCAAATTATGATGGATATTTATTTCATACTTTGAGCCTTCCTAAAGAATGTGCATTACTGAAAAATAGACAGCGTTCAAGCACCAGACTTCATTTCCTTTCATATTTAATTCCCTGTTTACTTCCACTGTAAAGGCAGCATTATGGAAGAACTCTAATGTCCAGCTGAAAAGCACAATTCATCTGTTTGGCTGATGAACTACTCCAACTTTATAAAAGCATGAACTATAAGAGCTGACAGAAACTTTAATAATTTATATTAAATATTGATGTGAATTATTTACTCCATTCATACTTAAAGACATGAATTGCCTACCAGAGAAAAGCAAATGTGACAAAAGGTCAACATGATGGTGAAAAAAGGCAGGCTGTGTCAGGCGTGTGTTATCTGAACCATGCTGATCACCTTGATAAGCGAATAGCATTAAACATGACTGCTGAGAAAACAAACAAAGCATTCTTCTCAGGGTGTCAATTCAAGGAATACAAACAGCTACATCTAATTCTACCAATGATACCAGGACGGCAAAACTCCGCTTCGGGCTCCGCTGATCTGGACTCGCCACTACACAGATTCAGTATTCATTCCTGCTATTCATAAAAATATTCATCCAACCGTCAGATGCGTGATGTGCAAGGAATTGAAAATCAGCCTGAAAACTGAGGGCAGATACACACCGGACTCTCTCCCGCTCTACTCCATGATTATTAATATAGCCTTCATATGTATTTAAATATTGCGTACATTTGTAACAATTTAGTATGTCTAATTCTGCTTATATTTGTCTCCGGTAGACTGCAAATATCATTATATTAATGTTTCACACAAATCAATATTTAAATTGAAAAAAGACAGCATAATATCCATATCGTACAACTTTTTCATTGAAAGCTGTAGGAACAGAGCTTGATAAATGTGTAGGAAAAAAAAAAAAACAACTCCTTTGCATTCACTACATACTATTATAATAATTCATTTCTGAAAGCAAAAATTCCTTAACTTACAACGAGCATCCTAAAACACACCACACAGTATCTCACATAATTTGGTATTTTCAGATAAGCAAATGTGTTGAATTCAGGAATAAAATGAAGGACAGGAAAAATAGCTATAAAATAAAATAAATCCCTGCTCCTAGTTAAATTAGTATTGACAAGTAGGTCCAAATATATTCTCTACAGAGATGGAAGAAAACCCACAATAAAAAGATCTGGAAACACTGATGGTGATAATCAACGTGAAGATTGTTATTTAAATAGAGCACTAACAATGGTTAAGGTCTAACAGCATGGTATAGTTACAGGTTCTGCAAGACAAAGTATCATGAATTTCTCTAATGAAAATAATCACGAAAGCTGCCTGTTTTCTTAACCAGAGAGGCACCCCGATAGAAACCCACCAAAGAAAATAGAATTTTGATAATGAATGTGTTTGAAACAGATGACCAAAAGACAATCAAGACACTTAATTCAATTTATATTTTCCTAGCAGAACATTTATGAAGAAAAGCAATGTCATTGCCATAAGGACAGTGTAAATGACCCAACATTCTACTGCACATCGTCATCTGTAATACATTTGCTGACAATTAAAAAAAATACCATTCAAAAAGCATAAGCAATGGTTCAGTGAAAAATCTTGGGTTCTGAAGCACGAGAAAGGAAACAAAAGCTAAACAATTTAAACTGAAGATGTACACACATAAACACACAATGCTTACTTCCTTATGTAGCCAGGCTAAATCAAAACTATGGATTTAGCAGCTTGAAAAAAAAAACCACCAGGACTGCACATAAATATTAAAAATGTCTAAAGCAAATAGCAGTAACATCACAGCTGGATTTTAGAATATAGCTAACATGCATACATACACACACATATGTATGCTCTGAGTGCCATTTCATTGTTCCATTTGAATCCTTTAACGTTCAGAAAGGACTCCTAGCACTGTGTGTTATTCTTTGTAATTGCAAGTTGTTGGCACTAAATGAGAGTTTACAAACACTGGAAAGTTGAAATTTGTGTTAAGGCAAGGCAAGAGTCCTGCGACAGGATTTTTAGCTAAGCACAGTGAAGAAAGGGGTTAACATTTGCCAGTCCTGCTGGCAGACCAGGCAAGGAGCAAGTCCTTCTCCAACGAGTTACCTAACAGGCAGTTTACAGATTTTGCAGCATATTGACAAGGGGAGTTCCTAAAAGAGTTGGGCCATTTTCATCAATAAGAAGCTCTGCAGCAAGTAAGGGCAAGATACAACCCTTTAATCATCAGAATGGCATTGTATGGCTATTTACAGTAGTAGCAATAAAAATAAAGGTTTTAGCTTACATGGGGAACAGTGAGAAATTAACCCTATGGTTAACGTCGCTATCTGTCTAGGATTCAGATCAGTTTATATTTTTTCCCCATTCTTTAAAACAAAATTCTGCATAATGGGAGAATGCTCTTAATGAACATTTTCCTCCTCTCTCTTTAGACATAAAAAATAGTTCAACCAGCCCAACCAGCCAAGCAGGCCTTTCTCTTCCCCTGCGGACACCTCCTGCAGTCGAGAAGTTCATTAAGTTTTATGATCTTCCCAAGTCAGTCCTGCTTATAAGCCTCACAAAGGCCACAAATCTGGCAAACCATCATGTATGCCATTAGGCTTTACTAGTAAATGAATGCTATTTAAGGTTTGTGGTGACAGTAAATTAGGGTTTGGTTGGCAGCTATCATTGTTGCTGTTGGACTTAGAGAAATAAATAAATAAACATATACGTGCAGGCATATACACACATGCATTCAGGCCTTTTTATAAACCCGCGTTCCAATCTATATGAATTATTTTTAAAGACAAAAAAACAAATCATCTATCAACACAATCCAGGGCCTAATAATATGTCATTCCATTGGGAAATAATTGCAATTCCCTAACCATTTTAAGACTGTAAGAATAAATACATTTTCATTTCTATCTCCATGAGAATAACCAGTACCTTAGGTAGAGCAACATCCTAATGGAGGCTTAATCAAATTACAAACCTGAAGGATTTTTAGTCACTAAAATAGAGCTATATATATATATAAAAAAAAAAGGCACAAATCAGGTTTTCCTATTCCTACTGGTAGCTGCGTGAGGAGACAGACTGTGCCACAGGTATGCAACAGATCTGAGCCGCATAAGGAATGCAACTTGAACACTTCCAAGAGACACCTCAGAGCGCGGGTAAAAAACAAACCAGCATCAATAGGCTCTCCTGTGCTCATCACCTGGTTTTATTAGAGGGGCTCTGGTAGAACTTCGGGTATCATTTTTCTCTGAACTAATTAAAGAAAGAAGTGGCAGTTTCTTTATGAAAACCATGCTACCTTGTGGTTGCCTCTAAGAATGCACGTATCTATTAATATCTGTAAACCCTTTAAGTGTATTATGCAGCACTTTTTAAAATGTTAAAATGTTAAAAAAGAAATGTCAGGCTAAATGTGGTAAGCTCAGTGATTTGCTTTGTACATGGTAAATACCTCACAGGAAAAAAAAATATCTTCAGCTCCTAACCCTAAGTGAGACAGAGAGAGAGGCTTTTACAAATGTGATGCATTCATTAACCCTTGCAGGAGAGTCAGAAGAGTTGCTCTACCTAAACTGAGGACTCCTCTACGGGTTTCTCTCATAACCAGTCTCACAAAGTCCTCGCTGGCTGTACTGAAAACTACCAAAATATTAAATAAAAATACATAATATGAAAATTATTTAAATATTGCATTATTTAGAACAGACAGGACTGCAATTACACTTTATGTCCAGGCTACAGCCTCCCTCCTCACCTCTCGTCCTTCTCACAGAAGAAGGTAGCAGTAAAGCCATCACGGCAATTCCCACCGCCAACACCGAGGTAAACTTTGGTTCTGATTAAGAAGAATTAAATACTATCTCATGACCCAGTTGCAGATGATTTAAGTACTCGGGCCACAAGACAGTGCAGACAGCCAGGGGGGGAGGGACGGGACACGACACACACCTCTGCTTTAATTGCAGCTCAGACTGTTCACCCCTCCAGTTCAGAATTGTTTGAGCCCTTTCCTATGAAAACAGCTTACAGAAAATATGCTAGAATTTATTTTTATGTCTTCTTTGCTTGAGCACGCTGACTACTAAAGCCTGCAGAGACATTTCCTCTCAACTAGGAGAGACCCCGAGCAAAGGTCCCTGCGGGAAGAGTTTTTGGTGGGGGTGTGGATTCATCTTCATCAATCACTCAGTGCATTAATCCTGTCTCTCCTGTGCTGCCAGGGCCGGCAGGATCCTGCCTTTAGGCAGGCGGACACCTTCACTCTTTGTTGCTTCTCAGCGATTTCATAAAAGACATAACTTACAAACTTGGTTTGACTACTTGCAGCACAAAGGCAGGATCCCAACTTACGAGTTATCACCAAAACACCCCAACATGTTTCAGACCACAACGTCTCCTGTCAGGTCCCCTCTCACCTCCCGAACAGCGGTGGCCTCACCAAACACCCTGTGCCACTAATCCCTGCTGCTGGAAGGACGCGGGTTTTTCTTCGCAGCTCACCTCTGACATGCAGTTGACTACACTTTCCTTTCAAAACAGTGAGGCTAAGCCCTCTGCAAATAAAGTGATCGCAGAACCTGCGCCTGCCTCCTTCACTGAAGTCTGCCTGCTGCAAAATGTCTGAACAGCGAGGGCAGGGTGCCTGGCCGGCTGCGGAGCAGGACGGGCAGAAAGTTTAGGGAAAGGCAGAAAGCAAATGCAAGCCAAAGGATGGAAAAGGGTTAGGAGCGGATCAAGGCAAAACGTAGGTAGGTGGGGAGGGAGGGCAGGAGGGGGATCATTCCCCTTATCCCGGGTAATATAATGCAATATAAAGCAGAATCAATCTTAATATTCACAACACAGTCAATACCCTAGTGCTTAGCTGTCAGCAGAAACTGAAGTGGATCCCCAGTAGCAAAGAAACCTTTGGACATAAAGCACTATAATTCACTGAGAACCGTGCACTTCAGGCTTCTCACAGCTGAGATCTGCAATGATTTCACTTTTTTGTCTGGTCTTACGTGGAACTAAAGGGGAATGTGACTGAACATCAAATATAGCAAAAAGCCAGCCAATGCATATAATTTAAGTCTAGATCACAATAAATGTTCTTACTCTCATAATACAAAGCAAAATACTTTGCAAATGTTCTTCTCAAATAGGAAAATTCTCTGCAAATTCAGTGATGTGAAAAAAATGCTAAAAAAAAAAATGCTTCTAAGAAAACCGCGGAGTTTCTAAGTGTTGCTCTAATGAGGAAAAGAAGCATTTTTTGTATACTTTTGAGATTAAATATTTGGCGTTTCAAACATCACTAGGAGCAACCGGAGCTTTGCTGCACCCTCACAAACAGGGGGATCTCTCTGGAGCCTCCCTGCCCGGGGCAGCTTTGCTCTCCCCTCACAAACTTTATCGTCCCCGCTGCGTGCTACGCATCCCGGGAAAAGAAATTAATAAAATAGAGGAGGTAACGCAGCTCTGACAAGTGCTTTGCCAAGTGTCCTGACGGCTAACACACCAGCCCAGGACACAACAGGAATTTGTATGAATTGTTGCCTTAGTATAAATGTCCTGAAATTAACA
>JAVHNF010015251.1:14272-26120 GCA_034783455.1 Micropsitta finschii
TGCCTCCTCACCCTTACAATAAAGAACTTCTTCCTTATGTCTAACCTAAACTTCCCCTGTTTAAGTTTTAACCCATTCCCCTTTCTGCCACCAGCACTATCACACTCAGGATGTGCCAGGACTATGAAGAAGGGTCAGAATATGACTCAGATAACACTCTGTTCTGCTGCTTCTCTCCTGCCTCTACAGGAACTTTCTCCTTCACAAAGAATTTATGCTGGTCAACGAAATCAAATCAAATCCACCCTCTCTTCCCCTCTCTGTACATCCAGGCACCTTGGCTAACATTTAAGATTCCAATCATGTTTGAAATGAAAGTCACTGATGGCTAGCAACCTCTGTGACAAATACATACAGAATGTGAACCATGCAACTCGAGGCAAGGACACTGCGGTGGTACGCACCGAGCCTTGCAGTTAATGGGAGAAGGCTTTGGGAACAGGCTGCTTACCCCAGAAAGTTTGGTGCAAACAGGGGCAAAACCCCCTGAGATTGAGATAGGGGACAGAAACAGCCCCTACCTGAGAAATCTCCCTTTAGAATAAGTGAAATGTCAGTTTTTAAGAATCTCTGCCACTGCTTTGAAGTCACTTCACTTTTCTGTTTGATTGCTCTAATTCTAAAGCTTTATCTCCCCGTCTATCTCTGAAAAAAGGAAATTCAGTGGCTGCAGAGAGAATTTAAAAAAAAAATAAAGAAAAAACAGCTGCCAAATCCTGATCTTTTGATGATAGTCTCTTTAGAAGGCTGCCTAGGTGGGCTGGCTCCTGGGCTCCTGCTCTGGCTGGGCAGCACTGCTGTGCTGAATGCAGCTACTCCCCATTCCTGTGATTCCGGAGAGGTCTGAATAGGACCCCCCCTCTTTAATTTCTGTTTGTGTTGCCAAGCTTAGCCTTGGAAATGGAAATCTGACTTGAAAAGAAGCTACTTGTGATTAGAAGCTGTGAAAAAAAAAATAATCTAATGAGTTGCTGCTTTTAATTCCACATCTAAAAGGCAATCTATTACTGTCTTTTATCACTTCTGTCTCCTGTTAGAGAAGCAATCTCACGCTGGGACTCTTTCAACACCCAGGCAGTTAATATACATTATAATTATTGCCTAATGTATGAATAGCCTGGTGTGCCTGAGTTCTCTGTTCATTTTCACTCGACTCCTGGAAGGCCCATGCAGTGCATACGCAGGGCTGGAGTAAGGATCTTGTGAGCTTGATGAAGGCTTTATTTTAAATTATTTATTTTCTGCATCGCTCTATCACCTCAGAGGCTCTGTTTGCGAACAAATACTCCTGTAGGAAGAGACGATTCTTGCCTCAGAGAGGTTACAGAGAGATGGGTAAAGGAGGGAAAGGAGCAGAGCAAGTCCCAAGAGACCAGCAAAAGATGGTGCTGAGGATATCTACCAGTCGTGAGCTCAGGTCTGGGTTTATGGTGGACTTCCCAGTGCTGTTAAAAACCAAAAAGTTAAAAAAAAAATTAATTATTTGGAAATCAAATGTTTGGAAAACCATTCCCAAAATTGCTTTTCGATCCAAGCATAAATATTTTTTTGTCTTTCATTTATAGATACATGCTTATTTCCAGTTTTAAAGGAAAAAGTAGAAGCCAAAGGGCTAGTATTTTCAAAGCACCGTGCTCTGCGTGCAGACTGTCAAAGCAAAACCTTCCTGCCACACTCACAGAGGAGTTTAATTTCACCCTTTGTCCCCCAGCTGTGGTCTTGTGGCACTCAGGACCAGCACGAGGTTGCTGCTCAGTGCCCCGACCGATGAGTGACACAGCCATTAAACCCCAACCCCTCTGTGACCTGGCACGTGGGTTTTCAGACAAGCCAGAAGCTCACAGCGGGTTGTGAAAAGCCTTTATTCCTCACCACATGTTGGGGACAGCTTCATGCAATAATGTATGTTTGGTGCAGCGATGAGCACCAGGCAGCATGGCACAGCTTTATCCCTTGAGCCTTCATCCAGACCTTGTCTCCAGGCTATTTGCAAACTCCTGCTTCTCCCTTTTCCTCATAGCAGCTTCCCTGGGGACCATACCCACCCAAGGACAATATGAATCCCAGACCTGGTCGATAAACCACCCTATGAACCCCCATTGCTGGGGGACTGAGGTCTGGGCTGCTCCTTTCACCCCACAGAGAGATCAGCTCATCTCTGCCAGGAGCCTACATTGGTCACAAAACCAGGTCCAGCTGGAGCAGCCCAAACCTGCAGGGTAACTTATTTGCCCCTTCCTACAATTCTTAGAGTGCAGTTAATTATTTACAAGCCTTGACACTTAGAGTCACATGGACCCAAGGATAGAAGGGCATTAAAATTCCACTTGATGCTCACCAGGCCTGACTAATAATATAATGTCCAACAAGGACATCAATTAGCTGCCGATTCGCCATTGCTTTGCAAGGCTAATGACAGCTGTAGCGAGGAATTTGAAACCCGAGTCATTCCTCTAGCTTGCACCAGGGTGCCTGGGATAAGGGGTTAGTCATGTGTACCAAATGCAGCGTGAGCTCCTCCATTCTTTATATGTGTCAAACAGACAACGAGGGTTTCAATGCCTGCAGTCACTCTATGGTAATTTGTGTTATATAAACAGATATAATCTGGTCATTAATACACATAATTCTGAGTGAGTTGACAGTAATGAATCTGAAGTATATTATTCCTTTGACTTGCCCCCTTGCTAAATAACAGTCCATGTTAATAAGAACTGATATATTGTAGCCAGCAGCATGCAAGAGCATGCTGGGGTTCATGATGGACTCAAGGTACATAGCTTTGCTCTTTGCATTTTGTCTTAAAGTTGTCAGGCAGGCCTTATTTACACACTGATGGGATTTAGGCTCTTCTTTCACCAGACCAGGTCTTTACTGGCTCAGGACTGCTCATGTTGCACCAATCAGTGCTTGGCACTCTACGCCCCACATCTCTGGCTCTGCCTCTTGTAAACTGGGTTGGGCTCATCAACTTTTCTGTTCCTTCCCACCTCTCAGGAGAATGCTTTCATTAATAGTTAATAACCGATGGGATATTTTTTTGTAGTGGTGTAACAGGCGTTTTCTGGGAAAGTGGAGGTGGGTGTGTATGGACAGCATTTAGAGACTTGTCTCACCATGGTTGCACAAATACAGCAGATCTGTGCCACTCTCTATAGGTTTGCTTCTTTCTTAAATCACTGGAAGTTGAAGATCCCAAGCGGCACATGCCTCTGCATGTATACTATGGATGGGGTGGCTCAGATATTGACTGTTGAGCCAAAAAGTGGTCCACGGCATAGGTTTACATGGGCCGATTTCCATGCATCTGCAGTGGAAATGGGGACAGCTCTGTGGGCCAAGAGCAGGATGGCAACCATCACACATCAGTGACACGAAGCATCTATCTCCCCATCTTGAAAAGAGGCTCTGCCTACCCATGTGGAAAGGTGGTCAGCATGGGCTCAGTCAATGAGGTGGAGAGCAGAGTAATGCCTTGTCCTGGAAGTGAGCCTGTCTATGTGCTCATTGAGCTGCCCTGGGCTCACCCTTCCTCTGGATCTGTCTCCTCAGTAAAAGATTTCAGTGACTAATTCTGCCTTTCCGGCAACTCTGAGGATGTTTTGGGAGCTCTCTGGAAGGCTGCAGCTGTGCTAAGTAGCAGGGAAGAGACTAAAGATTATTTATATGGAGTTTCTAAACTCGCTATGCAATAAACAATCTCTGCTAACAAACCCACATGAAGTGCGTTTGGGAGTGTCCAGCTGGAAAGGCAAGCACTTGATCCGCAGCAAGTCCCAAGCCCAGGAGCTGTAAGGGAAAGTCAGCAAGATCCTGTCCCACCCTATTTCCTGGTCCTTCTCGCTGCTCCAAGGGCAGTGTCCAGCAACAACAGCACAGACCCCTCAGGAGATTTAATCTCCAAGATGCAGGAGGCAAACCCCACTGCTCTTTTCTGAGGACAGGAAAGTTCTGTTCAGTAATGGTACAGTTGGCTTGTCTCTGCCAGTGGAGATACGGGAGAGATTTACCATAAGGCTAACCTCAGTGTTTTAGGTGTTGCATTACCAATTCTTACCTAAATTACTTTTTGGCCATACCTCTGCACAGAAACTCCCAGCATTGCTTGTGTCAACAAAGCAGCAGTGGGAAACTTCAAGGTAAAAGGCCAGCACAGACAGTTCTGCCTAGCTCCAGATTGTACAAACTTGTTTATTAAAGAATATCTAGCCTAACAGCCATCCTGGTTACCACTGGAGTGAAAAGTGTCATCAGCCCCATATGATGTAACCTTACCATCTGGCTGTTTTCAAAGGATACACACAAAAATTGTTGCTTTTACATCATTGCCTTTTTTGCAGGGTTATTGCTCCCCACATGGAAAACATGAAGTTTCCCTGTCTTTAAAAAAAAGATAAAATACTGCAATTACCCTAATTCTCTTGGCTGCCTCCCGCCCTTTGGTTTCCCATATGGATGATCTACAGATCCCGCCTTCTGATTTGTATTCACTGCCTTCAGCTTCTCTGTTCTCCATTTGTTTCATAAAGCATATTTGTACTCTTCTCTTGGTGAAGAAGGTTTTGTTGTTTAACCACTGTAATCATCTTCTGGTTGTCAGATTGTGGCTTTTGGTCAGTTATAGAGAAATGTTATTTAGTATTCCCCAATTATAACTTCCGGGTTGTGGGTTTGGTTTTGGTTGGGTTTCGTTGCTGGTTTTGTTTGTTGTTTTTTGGGGGGCTTTTTTTGGGGGGATGAGGGGCTTTGCTTTTTATTTGGGTTTTTTTTTTCATTTAAATTCTTTCTCTGAGCTGATTTGGCTCATGAGTGTTTTCAGGTTTGTAACAGGAGGCTAGGAGAGCAGCAAGGCAGTATCTTACTGGATTTAACTTTATTCTGTCTGCACAGAAGAAATGTTTCAAGTGGCAATCACTTACTACCTAAGCTACTGTGCGGTTTTAGTCCTGTGATCAAAATCTCTGTATCTGCCAAGAAAAAATGTCTAATATACAACCCTCCACTGTTGGATGTGTGAGTTCTTTTGAGATAGGAAATAATCACCATCATCTCCACAAACACGGAGGCTGTTTCAGCACTGCAGGCAGCTTCCCTGCAGAATTTGCTCCATTTGAAGCTTCCCCGTGACAATCTGGCCCTTTTCCCCTCCTTGCCTTTGGCAGCTGCTCAGGGAGATGTTCAGATGGTTTGCAGGTTTGATTTTGTGCTTCACTGCAGATACTTGTTGGTCTATTTTGTGCTTTCTATTTTAGATGATTGAGTCATCAATTTTCACATAAATTTACTACTGGGTCCAATGACCTGGATGCTCGTGATCTTATTTCTAACAGCTCTTCATTTTGTCCCCACTTCAGCCTTCCTAAAAGCTGTGATTTTAACACTCCAATCAGCTTCCCACCAGGTTTCCATCCTTCCAGCTAGGCCAAATTTTTGCCTGTACAACAGTGATTCCTATTTATTAGCCAGGACCTATCTTTGGTGGGTAGCTGATGAAAGAATTTCTCTCTACTTCCTTCTTTGCTTTGATTAATTTTCTTCTCAGCACCTTCATTATGTGCTAAATGAGTTTCCATTTGTTCCCTCTTTGCACCTTTCTCTTTTGTTGTTAGTCTAACACCTCCCTGCCCAAGGCACGCTGTCTTTGCCTCAGAAAATTGGTTTCCAGTTTGGGAAGGAAGCTACCAAAATCCTCCAAATCCTCTCATGGAGAAACAAGATAAATGCTTTGCAAATGACACCCATCTTGTCACTTCCATGGTCAGATTTCCATCAAATGCCTTCTGTTTTTCTTCATCTACAGGAGAGGAGGGATCTCTGAAAGCTCCTTTGGGCACCTTTTCAGCATCCTTTCAAGTAATATGCCCTAGAAAACATGAGAGAGTCTGTGATTTAGGAATCTTGGTGCCAGTATTGAGCTGCAGCTGGGCTCCTGGCTTTCTGTCTTAGTGGTGTACCTGCTGGAGCTATCACAAGGTAGCTATAGCTTTATTTTGGAATGCATCCGACCCCTTGGAAAGCTGGTTTTGCTTGTTAAAATAGCAGAAAACTAATCTGGAGGGGAGGAGGGGACAGAAGAAGACTGTGATGTGCTGGGCTAGGAAAAGGACGAGACTCTGCAGTCGGAAGAGGAAGAAAGGTAAAAAAGGAACAATGTTCCTACTGCAGCTCAGTCAGTGAAAAAAGCCCAGTCCCAGTCCTTCCAGTGACTACCAGGATCCAGCCACCCTCTGGGACAGCTGAAAAACAATTTGCAACCAGGCAGGCTGATTTATTCAGTTTTGACCTATGACTGAAATGCAGTTAGTTTCACTATATTTGTACCATCAATCTCTGTCCCAGCTGGGTGCCTTGTGCCTAGGGTGTGAGTCTCTCTGGACTCTCCATTGCACTTCACCCCCTGTAAGTGCAGGGAGAGATTTTGTGGTTTTCACAGTAAGGATATTAAGATAGCAGGAACCTCCTCACGACACTGAGTTTCTCACTGCCTTCTTGTTTTTTTTGTCTGGAAAATCATTTCCTCTCTTCTGAACAGAAATGTCAACATGGGATGATCCTAACTGATCATCCCACTGATTTTGACTGCCATTCAGAGCAATGCTTCCTCTCCCTCCAAGACTGTAAGCATCTGTAAGAGTCCTACTCATTAACAAACACTCCAGCAGATGCAAAGCATCCCTTGGAAACCGCAGTGAGAACTGCACACATGCTTAGGTGCTCCACTGAACTGGGGCCTCTCTAAACAAGAAGAGACCATTAGTTTTGGCTCATTAACTTAACTGAGATGACTGTTAAACCACTCCTCCCGCCAATTTCTGTAAAATAAACTTAGAAATGAGCCATCTTTACAGCTGTGACTAGTAATAAATCCAATTAATTTCCATGTCTTTAGTGTTAATATATGCATTAGATGTGTCAGCTCTGCCTTTTTGTTTTCTTCAAAGAAAAGCTTGTCTCGGAGATTCCCTTCTAATTAGAATGGGAACTTGTTCCTTTGTGGATATTTTCCTCCAGGAAGCCACTTACTGAGATGCAGCACCTTCAGTCCCAGGGAATGGTGCTACTGTTCATTGCTTTTTTGTTTCTTCTTTTTTAAATGCATGTGGCAATTAGTATCACAACAAATTTATAATTCCCCTCTTAATTTAAGAGTTAAGGAAAAAAAGCTCCACTTTGTCCTGTGAAAATGACACCAAACAAAGCAGAAACCAAAGGCACAGATGCACTTCCCTTTGAAATCTGCATAGTAATTACTGTTTACCTTCCTTCCTCCTTCATTGATGACTCCAATACAAAAGGTACAGTAAACAGCTGTGTGGGATTCATGGTCAGATCCATTAGCAGAATCAAGTATTTTGTCTGAGTGCAAGTCTCATGCCAGTCATTTAAGTCTGCATAACAAGCTGAGAGGAAAACCACACAGGTCACGGCTCTGTGGAAAAGTCTTTTAGAAAGTACTGCTGGTAGTGCTCTTGATTACAGGGAGATCACAGCCCCAGCACAGATGGAGGGGCAAAGTGCACAGGCTCCAGTGCAGTCTTTGAAAGCTTATCAGCCTTTGTACTCCAGAAACTGCCCATAGGTACCTCGTATCTGTATGTCAAAGAGCGCAGCCCACTCAAAATGGGAGTCCAAGAGTACTGGTGCAGACCTCAAGGCACTGTGTGCTCTGCAGATAGAAGAAGCTGGAACTTTAGTCCTGTGCAGAAGCAACTTTTAATTGCACCACATTCAAGAGAAAATCATCCCAGAAGCCAAATTTACATGAACAAACTCTGCTACCAACCTCCTTTCCTCCTTGCTGCCCCACAACTAACGTTCCTTCTCCACCTTCTCCAAATAATGCAAACTCCCAGCTTCATTTTCTGAGATTTCCCAGAGCACTGTGGATGCTTTTTTTTCTGCCTATCTCTTGTGTTACATCCAGGAATGGCTATTTCTCCTTGCAAATGTTATCTATGCTTGAAGCCTCCTCCCCACAGACAGAATCATAAGGTCTCTGATGAGGAACAGCAGGTCTTTGTTCATTCTCAATGCATGGGGCTATAAATCCTCTCAGGGTGACCAGGGAAACCAAAAGCTTGCTGCCCTCATAAATCTTCTAGGGTGGCTGCTGCAGCCATCGCGTGTTATTGTCTGAGCCTTCTGCCAGGTCATCTATTCTTTTCCCATTTATCAGAAATGCATACAGTACAGTGAACCTAGAAGCACCATCTAGTCTGGCCTGGCATCCTGTTGGGGTAATTAAACCAGCCAAAAGAGAGAAGTCCTGTGTCTATGTACCCCTTTTAAATGAGTGACGTCAGGGTGTTAGAGGTGTTCATATGCTATTGTGAGAAAGGCTTCTGTGTGGAGAAACAGATATGACCCCTGAATAAAGTATTTTCATCTAAAAGGGCTCTCGCTCTATCCCTAAAACGCAAAGGGGCATGTATGAATTGAGTGTATGTTTATCCATAAAGCAAATATACTACTGTGCTTCCTTTCATTTGTCAGGTGTTTCCCGGAAATACATCACTAAGTGGGAAATACTGTCATCTTCCCTACTCTGTCATAAAGGTATAAAAACATTCATTCCTTGCTCACATACATGAAGCATTTGGTCTATTACTGTACTGCCAAGGTGAAAAGATACAAAAATAGGTGAAACAGGTTCCATAATTTTCCTTGATGCCTTTGAATTTACAGAGTTTGCAGCACCTGAAAAATGTTTCTTTGTGTAGTAAATCAACTGAATTGTCAGTGGAATATGTGTAAGAGAACTAATTAGGTGGTTCTTGTCAGATCCAGCTTTGACTCGAGCTTTTTTCTACCGAGCCTACATTTTCTAGATCATAAAATAACCTTACGCTGACTTCAGTACTATTCAGTTCTTGTATAATTTTCTACAACTGGTTGAATGCCACCTAATTTTTTTGAAGAGTTTGCAGTTGAAAATTAATGAATATTGCAACAACTTTTCTGACCCCATCACCACCACTACCTGCACATACACCCTGCTTGCTCGTTCAAGATGGAAAAGCTTCTTGGTTCCTTCTTCTTCTGTCCCCCGTTGTTTCAGTGGGATTTAGGGCACATTCTTGATAGTTGGTGGCATACATCAAACCAAAACCAGTGTTTTAATACATTTAATCTCTAGGTATTTTATTTCCTAGAAATATTAATGTGATATGTTGCAATATATCTACGTAGCTGTAGTTGTTAGATTTATATAGGACCTTGATAAATAATATCTTTTGTGCAGAGATGGAAGAGGGGAAACATAAACTCTGATACTCTAGAGTTAATTTTTTTTTACATGATAACATCTGTTCATATGGCCCAATGAAATATGATTACAGTTGAATATGTCATGTGTTGTGCTGGTAGTTTTTGGAGTTATTTTTTGGAGAGAAAAGCATGATCCAAGGCAGTGCATGTGCAGCTTAAAAATACAGCAGAGGCTGATTAGTAGCAGTAAAGCCAAAAATATTACACTGTGAAAGTCGGTCTTACTCCCTGTGTAGGCAAACATTGTTTTTCTTGTCCAAATCAACTCACCAAACCAATCCAAATCAACTCACCAAACCAATTATCATTGGTTAAATGGCAAAATGTTGGCAAAAGGTCTTTCTTTAGCATGAGCTTTCTTTTATGTGCTACTAAATCCCTTTGCTAACAGATTCTGTTGCTTGTAAAGAAGTCAATATTCATCTTTTGCATGGGCTGTGTCTTAGTTGCATCATGCCTCTTACTCTGACGAGGATTCTTAATTATGTAGACAATATCAACATGGGCCATACAGTCATGCACCATGTACAAACAATATGATAGGGTAATTCTCCTCAGGAAGAGCAAGAGGATTTTGGTTTTTCAGCAGATTTTGTTGCACACACTTACCTCCCCGGCTCCTCCTGAGTACTTGAATGTAAAATGCAGTAAGATGATCAGGCTTTTCTGGGTATCCTGTGCTCGGGAAAAAGCTTTTTAACAACAATCTAAATTCATTATCTCAGGAATGGATTTCTGCAGTGTGTTCTAAGATGTGGTAAGCCTTTGAATTACTTGGAGATTTTAGCTGACATAGAAGATGGCTGGTTTTCAGTGCTTGTTACTTTGCAGAGAGAACACATTATACTGATGCTCTGTGATCTGCACTGGTTCCTAAATTACTTTTAAGTGCAATTTGGTGTGATGGATAGCTATAGTGATCACTATGAAGTTTTAATCAGGTTGGGTATAGGTTATCAAAAGAGCTATGTCACTATGATATCATAGCAGCTAACTCAACAGAAGCACCCAAACTCTTAACAGTATCCTGGTTTAGATGTGAAGAGATACAATGCTGTTTGCATACTTTTTATGTGCCCTAAGTGTTAGATGATGATTTTCAATAAGAAAGTATTTTTTCACCTGATCAGTTTGTGTTCCAAGAGCTGAAAATAATTTGAAATGGGATCTAATACTACTTTAGATCTGTGATCTAAATAATGTATATGTTTCGGTGCAGAGGGTGGATTTTGTAAGGTGCCATATGAATTTCTATCAATTTTAATGTATGTTCTAATTTTCTTTTAAAAGCCATTTTTCAGGAGTTGGAAGTTTTTCTTTTTATACAGTGTGAACTTATGGTAATAGGATCTTTATTTTTACCAAACATGAATGTGGCTGTATTTGAATTTAAAAAAAAAACAAACCATAAATGTTTTAATAATAGATGGCTCCTGTGATAAAATTATTAGAAACGTAACTATATTAGGCAAATGAAAATGATTTAGCTCTCAACAGATAACTTCACAAAGTCTGAATCGTTATGTTTGAGGGAAGATGTTGCATGGATTATGCCCGTGTTTGCCTTGTATCGCTAGCTTTCTGTGCAGCGTTATGAAGTATCAGTGTTTCCAGTTTAGTATGAAGACATTGTGTTGAGATGCACAGAAAAATACTTGGCCTGCAGCTGTGCCAGAGACTTATTAGTGTACTTTTTTCCCCCCCCGTACTCTTTTGAAGAACTTGGAAGTTTGGAAGAATATCTGCCACCCAATTTGTTGTAGAGATGAGGTGACCGGTGAAGGGACTGAGAGTATTCAAGATCATTTAACTCTGTTATGGATTATTTAGAATCTGAACCTAGGCGTATTAATAAAACCATGTAAATCTTAACATTTGAAAACCTGGGCTTGTTAAGCATGTTATTAATTGTTATGCAGGCAGTAGCAGGCATACTCCTAGTGCAGTTTTGTAGCAAATAATCACATGGCTCTTGTAGCTGTTACACGAAATGGGAGGTTCTCATCCAATTATTTAAGATGCTATTGGATGGAAAGTAGTTGAGGAATCTCTGTTGAACTTTATTTACAGTGCTGCTTCAGGATATTTTCAGTGAAGCAATTTTACATGACAGACTATTTCCTCTTCAAAAATTCCCGTTATTCTTTTTCCCCTGTAATGTACATTTTTCATCCATAATTACTTAGTTCTGAAGGATGGAGACTGTGGTCAAAGTGAGAGGAGAAGGTAGATTGCACAGTAGCCAGGAACAATGCTGTCAAATTGCTCTCTTGGGGTAGAAGACACTTAAGTTTCAGGTAATGTTTCAGGAAATACTTGTTGTTATCACAAGTAGAATAATCTGTTGAAGGGAAAATTTCAGCATATCCTCCCAAAGTAATTAGTTGTCCTGAAGTTTAAGGAAATTCACCAGGCATGTGGAAAGAAATTAAGCTCTCCAGTCTGTAAAAGCAACATTGTGATTCATCTGCGTTGTCCTCAATTGCAGTTTCCTTCTTTGCTGGTGCTGGGGATGGACTCTTCATCAGGGACTGTAGTGACAGGACAAGGGGTAATGGGTTCAAACTGAAACAGGGGAAGT
>JAVHNF010015251.1:26205-36554 GCA_034783455.1 Micropsitta finschii
TATATCCAATCTAAACTTCCCCTGTTTAAGTTTGAACCCGTTACCCCTTGTCCTGTCACCACAGTCCCTAATGAATATTGTCAGTAAGTTTCTTTCTAACAAAACAAGGTTAGAATATCTAGTCTGTTGTCTGGATTGCTTGGATTCTCTGTTACACTTGATATATCTGGGGGTTTTTTACACATACTGTGGCTTGTTCTTTCCCAAGTGGGAGTTTTTCCTCCATCTCTGATCTCCCTTTGGGTGCTGAAAATGTGTATTGACAACTTCCATGCTGGGTATATGTCACTGAGCAGAGTACTTGGAATAATTACAAATGGATTACTTTGTGCTATGGATATTTTGCTGCTTGCTTCATTGAACTATGTTGTACGTTCCTAGTGTTTGAAACTGCAGATCAGTTTGGTAGGTAACTGAAGTGCAATTCAGATAAGATTGAAATAAATGGAAACAGCTGGGAAAACCTTTCCTTTGAACCGGAATATGTTGAAATTATATTTTAAATTAGCTGTGGTTTTTTTCCCCTTGGACTTAAGCAGTAGAAAGATTTTAGGTCTCTCCAGACCTAGATTATTGTAATACATTCTGTGTGAAACTTCAGGGTAACAAAATTTGCCTGTTGGAATGTCATTCCTGCTTTGATTTCCTGTTACTTTCTCAGTTGTTTGAAAGTTTAATTGCATATAATTTCCTGCAATATTAAACTGCTGAATTGCAAGGAATTGTTTTGAGAGCACTCTAACATGTTTAAATAGGAGTTTCTTTCAAACTATTATACTTTGTAATAATTACTAAGGCTTACACTTCTCAGATTTTGCTTTAGTTTGCTACACTTACATGTGTGAACTCTGTCTTTTCTGTATGGTGTAGTTGTTGGCCTTAAGAATAATGTGTTGCTTACAATTAGATAGGGAGCTTAAAACATTGGTGTCCATCAGTGACTAAATTTAAAACAGTTAAATTGCGATAGAACACCTTCTTTTGTGAGTCTATGAAGGGGATGTATGTTCATGGTGTGTTTAGGAGTAAAAATCAAGGAAGTTTATAACTTAAACTCTACTTTTGTCTTATGTGTGGAAAGAGGTTGGAATGTATTGGGAATGATTTGCCAAGACTGTGTGCATAAGAAGTGACCTTTTCTTGACTTAATGATGCAATAAGCACTTGATGTTTATATCGGGACAGATAGTGGTCACAGTATTTAAGATGTGTGAACTAGTACTTTAGCTTTATCTCCTTATATGTTTCCATAAGTCTTACTCTAGGAGGATATTTTAAAGGTTTTCTCACTCCCCAGTTTGGAGGTGAAATATATGATGTGGGATTTTATGAGGAGCACAAGCTATGATGTGTGACATTTAGTGTGAGAAAGCACGAAGAATATCTGATATGTTATACTTCTAATAAATGGGGTTGATTTTTTCTGTGTATTAGATATAATTGTCAAAGCTATAATTTGTTTTACCTAGGCATACTTTTGACCCACTGAAAAATGCCCACTGCAGTCTGAAGCCACTGTATTTTGAAGTGTTCAGTAAAAGCAAGCTATTTCTGCTGCAAACTGAGAAAAGTAGCATGGAAGAACCAGTGTTTTTTGGTTTATACTACACAGCTGTTTTGTGAAGAGTAATCGTGAACTTTGTGGTTTTGAACAAAAATATATTAAAAAATTATATGTAAAGAAATTGGAATGGGTGCTATATGTACAGTGTGTAGAGAAGTACGAGTGGATAGCTATGGTAAAGCCATGATATTTTTCTGTGGACTGATACGAGGCATTGTTTCTTGGGACAGCATGCTTGAAGAAATCAACAGGAATGGTAGACTTTGGATAGAGGAACGAGTAAAACATAGGGTTTAAAACCACAAAGCTATTCTTAGAAATAGTTTGCCACACTGGAGTGAAGAGAGATGACCTTTCTTTAGGTCATCTTACTAAAATAGAATTGTTGCCTACAGTTAAGTTTTGGAGGGGAAATGAGGATTTTCTCTGCCTGATACTTCTTTTCAAATGCAATCTTTAGTGGTTGTTCTATAGGCTTTTTGGATATGATAGGCTCTTACTAAGAAAAATTACCTTATAAATGAAAACTAATTGAATTTGTTCAGGAATCTAGGACATATTGTTGGTGTGGGTTTTAATGGAGCACGTGTTCACTACGGCTAAAAATATTGGCCTTTAAAACTGTGTTGCTGAGAATTTGTGTGATGGATGCATAAATTTTTAGGTTTAGGGATAAGAACGGTTTGTCAAATGTAAATGTGAATCTTGGGGCTGTGATAGGGGAACAGGACAGCTTCATTTCCATTAATGTACAGTGCTGCAGATGTTCAAAACTAAGGGAACATAATTTAGCCACAGAAGAAAGGCTTTTCTGAAGAAAAAAGGCATCCTGTTGCTTCACCAGCACACTAGGACTTAAAAAAACACCCCCATTTAAGGTGAGTTTTGTGCAGGGAGAGCGCACCCTGTGGCTTGGCAGTCTAGTCAGAAGGATGATACCATGCTGACTTTATAACTAGATCTTTGAACAATATTCTCATGGGTGGTAAATGCAAAACAAAGTAATATCAACTGGCACTTAATTCTGTGAGCTCCCTGCTGATGGGGCTCTGCACTGAAATGGAACTCTTCCTGACAGGAAGTCAGCCACGAAGTGTGGAGACCTCTGAAAATAAAGTGTGCTTTAATTTGACACCCTGCTGTTTTACAGCTAGTCTGTTTAATTTGAGACCATGGAAAGAGGTTTAGTGGAGGGGAGGGGTATGAGATTATGGAAAGTTGAGTGAGCAGCAGCGCTTGTCACTGACTTTATATTAATCACAAATATGTGAACATTTTTGTTAATAAACCAAATAATGTGTCTCTGTTTCCAAGCAAAACTGCTTAAGAAACACATGGCTTGGGGAGCAGTACTGTTTACTCATTTGTGTCAGAAGAACCTTTGCATGGTAGTGCTGTTCACTTTGTTGTTTAACCTTTAGTCCTTATTTATACTCATCTGTATCTTTTTGTATATCTCTGCAACTGGTAAAGCATCTGTATTATTGAAGATGATGGTGCTCTAATCTTTCACTTCTTTAAGTGAAAAAACTTGTAATTCATATTATGCAGCAATCAATATGATGTTCAGGTATGTGTCTGTTAGGTGGTTATGTCCTAGGTCTGAGTCAAATTTGATTCAGAAGAATTAGCTGGAATTTATGAAGACATTTATTCCTATTTCTACTTAAACCAGAAGTGGTTATGTTCCTCCTTTTCTGGCAAATTTGCTTGGTGAGTGTGTGTGCGTGGGGAAGATTTGCAGTGAAAGGAACAGAAAACTATTGTTTATCATGTTTATTGTAGCAACGTACAGAGCAGATGACAATAGAACCCTGTGTTGCTTGGTGTCGTGTAACAGTGGAATAGTGGATACCTAGAATATTTTAATCTGAATGAAGATAACGGATGTAGGATGAGGAAGAGAATGTAGTGTGCAAATGGAGTGTAATGGAAGAGACACATTTAGGTTTTCTGCCCTTTTTGGGGGGAAAAAAAATAAAAAAGAAAAAAAGAAGAATTTTTGATTTAGCTTCCTTTTCTCTAAATCTTTTCTGAAAAGATCTGCATTAGGATAGGATTATCAAGGGAATGATAAGGGGCAGATTTGGACATTCTGTCTTTAAAGTGAAGAGGTAGGATTGGTTTACATACTTTGGTTTCATTCCCTCAAAGGTACAATGATAGCAGGAATCTTGTTCATAGTTTGCATGCATTCATTATGGGAGTTTAAATTGACTACATTTGGGTAAAAGGGTAATACAAAGGGGCTTTTAGTTCCATAATTGTATTCACTGTGTATATTGTTGTGGTTTTTTATTCAATTTATTTAATCAGACATTGAGCAGGAAGATTCCTCCTGTTTAGTGATGGCAATGACGAATGTTGCTATTGGTGGAATCAGTCTATCAGTACTAGTGCAACTGTGCAGCAAGGAGCATGCTGTGATTTTCTTGTCCTTATAATTAGTAGTTTACCTTTGAAGATAGTTTTTTCCATGCAGTGGTTATACAGAAACTCAAATTAGAATCACAGTTAAACAAAAAAGCACCGAAGGTGAGGCAGTTGCTTTGCAGTCCTGCTGTTGCTCAGTTTGTTTTTCTTTTGGCATGAAAATGATGCTGGCACTGCAACTTGATTATTTGGATCTCTTCCCTTTGTTCTTCTTATGTTGCCCCTTTTCCTCCCTTCTGTTTTTCTGACTCATCTCTTTTGACTTTTAGTTTCTTGCTTCCCATGGCTGCATATATACAGAACTGCTTGGTACTTTGGTTTCTCAATTAATGTTTAAGATTTCTGTTCCTATTCTTCCTGAAGCTACTGTCTTTCATCTCAGCACTGAAAATAGGCGATGGTTAAAGAACCTGAAGAGGAAGCTGTGGTGGAAAAGGTTTGCTGCTAGATGAACTCAAACCTGACCCCTAATTTCGTTTCATGAGGAGTCATGGCAACAGCCTGCCAGTGGGAGAGAAAAGGGGAGAGGCTGCCCAAGCAAATTGCTTCCTCCATCAGGACCTGAAATCAGTGATCCACTCGTTCAGTTTTTCCCTATTCTACAATTTGTGGCTGTATTGGGACTGTAAATGAACTGGCTTTACTGGGATTGTAAATGAACTGGAGTTTAACATAAACTTACCTGTTTCATCTTAATCTGACATTGGTTCTAGGGTCAAAATTTTATTTGTCAGGTCATGAGTTAAACCTCTATAAGAGGCATGTAATGTATATTTTTCATATATGCATTCATACTTTTTTGATACTAGATAAAATGTTTGATTTCTATGCAGCTCTTATGCTGTGCTAGTTATTACTGATAGCATTTTATTTATGCAGTGAGTGATATTTTCATAATTTTGTGACCTTTCAGATTGCAGACAGTGATATTTTCATATTTCACATGCACTTTTGGATGATGTGATTTTAGTTTTATTACTAAAATCCTGTTTTAAGGAAATTTGTATTACTATGAAATATGACAACTGCAACAACCTCTGTCGAGATTTTCTGGCTGTGTGTAGTTGTTGAAGGTTGTATGTGCTGTAAGATTTTATGTCGTTTATCTTTCATAATACTGTATGGTTTAGGATAGATTTGTGTAGTTTTTGGAGAAGACAATAGTTATCTCAGAGTAATCTTATGGCATAAGTCATTGACAAGCTGACAGATTTCATTTAGTATTTCACTGAACTATGTAATACTGAAGTATGCAAACTACTCCAACTCTATGTGTGTATGATTTGTTTTCAGAATCTGTAAAAACTTATTGTGAGTTGAACTCAAACTTTTAAGTATTGAAATTAAACTCTCATTATAAGGTAGTTTTAGGCATTTATCACTAACAACATAATACCAGTTTATAGGAAGCTCTGTTTACATGGAATATCCCAAATGGTTAAACAGCAGGGGAGTCTTCTGCTTTTAGTTAAAAACCTGCTGTTTCTGTGTGGCTTATTTACTGCTTCTTTAATTCTTAATGTAGTGTGCTGTGGAATTGAGCATGCAGAAGTCAGTAAGGAATTCTGTTTTCTGCGTCTAAGGTTATTACTTGCTGTACAATAATAAAGGCACTATTTTATTGGGTTAGTTGTAATTAACTTCAGCACTAGGCATTGATATAAATCATTCCTAATCTGTTTTCTTTACATTTTCATTCTTTTAAACTAGTGTAACATAGCTTCTTTCTCTCGTCCTTTTACATAAGGACTAGGGTTGTAATTGCTTTTTTGAATTAGGCTGTCGGAAGGTAATGTGCGTGTTGATCCAAGAATTGATTAAGGAACACTAATGAATTTCATATAGCACTTTTAAAAGATTTGTAATAAATACTGTGTAATGAATACTCTGTAGCAGTGATCTGTTAGCCCATTAGAGTTCAATACAGTGTTGTCATGCAGTGCAGCTGGAAAAATACTTCACTATAAGAAACTTTGATTCTGTTTGATAGATAAAAACAGTTTTGCGGTTATGAATAAAAAAATCATGTTCCAGCTCTTCCCCAGGTTATATTTTATGAAAGTAGCTGTTGTTGTTATAATCTTTTATTTCTGTGTTTTATCAGAGGAAAAATACTGAAACGCTTTGGGGTTTAATTTTGTTCTGCTCGGTCTTGGTGTTTGATACCAACTGGGCCATGTGCCTTTTATCAATACACTGGTGTACTGCAGCATTTTCAGTTACTGGTTAACAGCATAGGTTGTAAACAAGAATGCTATGTGTTCTTTTCAGGCAGTTTTGCAATGCTGAGCATGTGTTTTTCTTGACTTTCTTGTCCTTTTCAGGGGTGCGTAAGCACACACGCATAGTCTCAGCCCAGCTTTATAGTTCATTATTTAGTTTGATGTGTGTTTGGAATATTTTCCTTCAACAGCATGCTTGGTGTTATACCTCCACTTGAGAAGCTATCTCATCTAGTTAATTTTTACACAACTTTCTCCTAGAAGACTCATTAAAATTTTTAATACAAAGACTTTGGTTGTGTACTGTCACTAGCTGATTTTTTTGACAAAAAGCAATGTCATTTTAATGGAATGCCAGCAGTAAATACTTTTTATTGTAACTGAGTGTGCTTGATACTTTTAAAGTCTTATAAAAATAATTAGCTCTTTTATATAGTTCTAATGGCAGCCTTGCAAGTTTCCCCTGGAGCAGTCTCTAATGAACAGGCCTTGATTTTTCCAGTTGGGCTTTTAGATTCCCTGAGGACTTGACTTCAGACCTTGAGGGGCAGCAGCTGCCATTTGTCTTAAGACTGGAGTTGCCAAACAGACAGACCCATGTATTAATAGGACACATTTGTATAGCTTGGAACCCCGATAGAGGCCTAATGATGATCATCTGTTGAGAGCTTGTAGCTGGCCAGGGTTAGAGTAACTTTTATCACCCTTATTGAAATCAACCCCTCTGTATTGATTAGTGATATAGCTTGACTTGTTACATATATGCGATGTTAAAGCTTTCATAGACAAGCCATTGTTTAGTGTGGAACAGTATCCATTGTTGAAATTTCAATAAATTCAAGCTTGTTTTAAGTTTTCCCCTGACAAAGATGTTCTGAATTTTTAGGATAGTAGTAAATATTTTATGAAGTTCTTTCTTTGTGTCAAGATTCAGCAGTGATGTTTTTCTGTAGAGAAAGGACCATGTATATAGTTATTGAAATAATTTTTTTTCTCAGTCAGTTTCTAATCATTCTTCCATTACTGATTTATGGTTTTAAAGTGTTATTTTAGCATCCAGGTATGACTGTATATATACTAAATAACATTGTCTACAAATGTGTTTTCATGTTGCTCGTATATTAAAATGTCACATCCTTGCAACATTTTTGTTTCGTATACTGCTTAGCCTGAGCTCATTTTGATATTAAATTACTGCATTGTGTTTCTAGACATTATTTCCCACAATTCCATGTTAGTTTTATTTTTTTTTCAATGGAGCTTTGTAGAATAAAATAAGCATGATTCAATTCTTTAAAAGGGATTGATGTTTGCAGAGATTCTGCTCCACATGCAGTCTAACCTGGGTTTGGTGGTTTGGGTTTTTTTAATTGTTAAGAACTCAGCTGAGATATAATCGACTTTTCACTAGATGTTCATTCTAGCCTGTAGTGGATGTGGTGCTGAGAGAGTGCTGACACCAAGTGCAAACACTGCTGAAAAGTTCTTGATAGTTTACTTTAGGCACTTAAAGATTAGTATATCTCTCTATGAACAAGTTTTTCATGCAGATTTGACCTTTACTCTAGGATATAATATGTCTCCTAGTCATATGTTAACACATTTTCCCTCTGTGCTCCTTCATGCTCCATTCATAGTTGTCAGTACCAAAGTCATCCTTCTCCTTTGTTTCATAACCAAAATAAATTATTAAAACTCCACTAGCTTTATGGGAAGGATGGATTAGCAAAGAACTGGCTCTTTTTTGCTTGCTTATGAGTGTGTATTTCAACTGATAGATATATTCCTTAATTGTGGAATATTATTATATTACCTCGTTAGAATATTTTTTTAACTTTCAGACAAAAATGAATTACTAAGGATCATGCATGTGTATGTATATATGAATGAAAGTAGCAATGCAGTTGCCTGCAATTGAAAATAAGGCCATTTTCCTCTATTGGAAATGTTTTAAATATTCTGTTAAAGATCCACATCTAATTATTTAGCTATCAGACCATTTGGCAGATCGGTTTTGCAAATGCTTTTATATAGCTTGAAGACTACATATTTTGTGTTGTTTGAAATACGGTTATATATTTTTCCTAGAAATGTACAAGTGAGGAGGGGGTATATCCATTTGCTGCCTACATGTTGGCAAACCAACAAAAATGTTTACCAGCAAAATTTTCTTTGCATTTGTTTTGAGTGACTAGAGTTTAGGAATGGCTATATTGGATTAGATAATAGACACAAAGAGATGCTGAAGAAGAGTAAGGCAAGCCTGTATGGTAACCTTCCACTTTCAGCTATGTTCAGCTTTTGGGGTATTTTATGAATTGGATGTAGTTTCTGTGTTATTTAGTCAGTATCAGTGTATTTTCCTTCCATGTACATCTGCAGGCTCCTCTTGATCCTGCTGAACTTTTAGTCACCACAGCATCCTTTGGTGTGATAAATTCCACTATTGTGTAATGTACTGCGTAAAGAACCACCTGCATTTCTTTGGCTTGAAGCTGGTTCCTATGAACTGCTGCTTATAGAAAAGGCTTTTGGGCAGGCCTGTTCTGGTAAATAAGAAGCTCCTGAAGTATTGAATCTGAACAAGGATATTCAGAATGAGTAGGGAGCCAGCAACAAATGGAGGAAGATGATTGATCATTCCAATTGACACTGGGAAATTCAAATTCAATGTGTAATTTTTCAAGAACACTTATCTGATGATGCCTTATGATTAGAGATATACCTAATTTTTAAGAAAGGAACTTGGAGAATCACAGAGTACAGAAGACTCTTCAATGCATTTGAAGATCGAGATAACTACGCATGCATATATACCTGAAAGGAAATAAAATGGGATACAGAATTACTAAAGATTGTTTTGCTAGACTAATCTCATTGTTGGTTATGGTCTAATGGATGTTGTGGTCTTTGGCCAAAATGTATTTCCTACACAAAGGAAATGAAGTAATTTATGAGTTTTATTAGAGTATTTGGTACTGTCATACGACTGATGATTAATTAGAATTAATCAAACAAACTCAAATGGGACAACAGTAGGGCATGAAAGAACCTTGAGGGAGATGATAAGTTTCTGAAAGAAGGAGTTTAAGACCAGTACTGTTTAATGTTTGCACTTGATGATCCTTGAGCACTCAGTAAGAATGTGTTAATGAAACTTGATATAAAATTGATGCTATAGAGAACTGGTATATAATTTTGGTTATGGCAGAGTTGTGCTGTAGCTACAGGATATGTAATGTGTTATTCAATACCAAATTATAGTTCATATGAGATTTGAAGGACAGTTGCAGAAAAGGATATAGTACTGGCCTTTTATCTAAAGTACCTACGGAAGTGTTTACAGATTCCATTAAGGAAGTACATGAAACAATAAAGAGCTAGGAAATTTCCACATCAGACATAGTATTAGAATAAAATGTGATTTCTTACTTGTCTCCTTGTATTGCTTGTTTCTTGTTATAGATATCTGTGAATAGTGTTCAGAGCTTCCAGGGTTTTTTTTTAATGCTTCACTGTTGAGTGTACACTGACCAAAAGCATTAAAAGTAGGTTATGTCTCTGTTACTAAACATTTATATCTGTAGGAAATGATGGTCAATTAAGTACAGCTTAGAACAGGTATGAGAATAATTGACTTTGTTGAGCTTCCCTTACAGTCCTTCCTTAGGAAAGTGCTGAAGTGTGTTCTGTAGTTATTTAGTTGCATTAGTGGTTGAGTTTGAGGCTTTTAACGTGTTTTTTCCCTGATACCTTAGGGAGATGGATAACTAAGATGTTGATATAATAATGCAATATGCATACTGAGTGTAATTGTTTGAGAGAGAACATGTACTGTGGGGAAATACTGAATGGATCATGTAAGATGATGACCATTAGTCTTTTCTTTCAACTATGAAAATTAGCTTTAGGGTGTGTTCAGCTGTGATTTATGAAATTGTTTAGACTAACGCCTCCTTTGATGATGTCTGATATGGAGAAAAATGCTGAAAAGTATCATGATAAATGCACTTTCTTTTCACTTTTGGCAACCTCCATCTTCACCAATTAAATCTTCACGTATTATAATGAGCTCTTTACAAAAGAGCAGAGCAACAGATGGACAATGTCATAAATGGAAAAAATTATTT
>JAVHNF010015255.1:14903-26915 GCA_034783455.1 Micropsitta finschii
CACTTTGCATCTTCTGCTCTGGTGGGACTGGGATCAGAACTTGGCCTGTGTTTCCATTTGGTTTCTCAGGAAGCCAATTCCACCTCCCTGCTGCTTTACTTCTGGAGTAAGAGTTAGTTACAACTCCCAAATACATGTCTACATTACACGTCACTTACCAATGCAGGCTGTATGGTGCTGAGTGAATCCAGGAGGACATTTACAAGTGAAACCACCAATAGTGTTGACACAAAGGAACTGGCAGTTGTGCTGCTTTGTGGCGCATTCATCAAGATCTAAAATACCCAAGAAAACATCTTTAACTTATGTTCCCTGTGGAGGATCTGAGAGTTCAGCTGGACTTGGAGACAAGTAATTGCATATAAAAAAAAAATTATTCAAATAAAGACTTTTGAATCAACACCTCACTTTCCACAGTGGCTTCCAGTTCCTCTCACATGAAGCCCCACATGTAATGGATGGGACTTTGGAGTTACACTAGTGTCCATGCTAATGGTGGATTATGCACACTGCTCTCATCTCTCTGACAAATGCTGTTACATATGTTTGCTCTTACTGTAGTCAGTAAATGGCAAATCACCATCTTCATGAGAAGCAGTGGCAGATTGCAAAACAGCATTGCACCGAAGCATGCTATTACCCTGAAAGAATTTCCCATGCTAAGATCAGAATTGCTGCTCTAATTTGTGCGGTTTCAGTCAGACCTTGCTACCAATAAAAATAAATAAATTAAATTAAAATGAACATTTCAAAATCCCTCATGCACTGCTGTCCTTTATTCAGCATGCCGCAGAGGTGGAAAGTTAAAACTCCATTGATGCTGGACAATGCACTGCAAACCATGCTCATCTTTGCATTTATTAGGATACATACATCACTGAAAAATACAACTTAAACCAACATGCTTATCAAAATAAGATCAATCACATATACTACTGGCTACAAAGTCTTTTAAGATCAGCTGCCATCAGCCTGCAAAAAATTCCTGTGGATCTGTTGTTCATCCAGATTATCAAAGAACCAAGTGAAACATCAGTTCCATCCTGTGCAGGCCAATTCCACTGTCTTTAGTGGAAATAAAGATAGCAGAATCAAGAAAACAGATTTACATCATTTAAATGTCCTTGGATTGGCATTTGCCTGTGAAGCACAGAGTTTCAGCAGTAAATTATTTTCTTGATTTTTACCTTTGCAGCTTCTCCCATCTTCTTGCAGGATGTACCCTTTTGGACACGAACACTGGAAGCTCCCCTCTGTGTTTTTACAGATGAAATTGCAAGGTTTGGGGGACTCATTACATTCATTCAGATCTAGAAGAAGCAAAACCAGATACTTCAGTGCTGATAACCAATAGTTGTGATAATGTTTTTCAAAATGCTCAGGAGATATCAGAAGGAAATAAAACTTCCCAAAGCACTCTAATGAATGACATTTCATTTTCTCATTTTTCAAAAGCTCTGTGTTTCCTTCTTGAAATCATCTTTTGGTAATAAACTTTATACACATCCACCATAATGAAAAACCTACCTATGCAAAGAGTGCCAGTTATATCTGTAGTATAGCCAAGGTTGCAATGACAACGATAAGATCCCCTCTCATTGATGCATTCTCCATTACGGCAGACATCATGAATAACCTTGCACTCATCAATATCTGCAAGGAATTGAGAGTTAGTTCACAATGGAACAAGAACTGATTTTATACAGCTTCAACAGATCGCTGTGACCTGACACAAAAAAACCCCACACTCTACATAAAATTAAAAAATTACACAAAATAATGAAATACTGCACAGATTCAGGAGAAATACTAAGTGGGAAAATAGCATTAATCTAACTTTCAAATGATATGAACAAGCCTTAAGTGGAAGTGAACAACTGAAGCTGATCATGTGTTAGCCACCGTCAATCAAACATCACTTTGCTATCATATACAGAAAGAGCTCTTAATCTGTACCTACAACATACTTAAATGTGAGAATGCAAATTCCCATTTAAATGCATGTCAATCAACTGTCATGCAAAATAAATATCTGCTGAGTTGGGATGGATGCCTTGTCATCCAGGCCTTTGGCTATGTACCCTCTTCCCAAAGGACTGTACTCTCCCAACATGAAAACTCTCAGAAAATTTCGATTGATATCCAAAATATTTAGGACCTCATAGTGTGAAAATATGCAAAAAGGAAGTTTATAATTTATCACCTAATTTAGAATTGTGTAAGAGAGCTGTTAATGCAAAAGTCAGTACCTGCTCCATTAGACATGTATCCTCGGCCATGAGGGCAAAGCTTCTTGAAGGCCACAGTGCCTGGGAAGGGGCAGACCTCACAGTTTTGCCCCCAGCCTCGGCCACCATCACAGCAGCATTCAGACTTGGTGACAGAGTTCCTGTTGCTTGATCCGATTTGACACATACTTTGTAAGACTTCAGTGAAGCAGTAGCCCTCCCTGTTGTCTGGAAAACAAATTATGCATCATAGAGAATCCTAATGGTGACAGCCTCGAAAGGGTCATGAGATATTAGGAATTTAGTCAGAAATATAAAAGAAAGGGCATACTTCACCCTGGGACTGTGGAACTGAGAGTGAAAGACTACCAGCAGTAAGAAAGAGAGCACGATGTCTAAGGGAAACAAAGAAGACAGGAAATTTAACAAAACGTGGGAGACAAGTTACGTTATGCTTATAAAGATATGTTTCTGTTCAAGACCAGAGGAAAAGGACTGGCTGAAAATCAGGACCAAAGACAAGGCAGAGCAATTCCTGGCTGACTGAAACCACTGACAGCTTTCACAGCAAATCAGCCCAAGCAGGCTGACTGAAGCAGGCACACGGTTAGCATGGGAAGAATGAACTTGCAGGAGGGCACCTACTTACAAAGTCTCCTTCCTAAAAGCATGTAAATTCAAGAGCATGTTTACTGACTATACAGTTCTAAATCTAATTTCAACCACAATTTCTGCTGTCAAAGTGATAGCTCATTAGGGTGTCACTGTGTGACTTACCAAGGCATTCGTTCTGGGTGTCACTGGCAGTGAATCCCTCATTGCATTCGCATCTGTAACTTCCCACTGTGTTCACACAACGGCCATTCTCACAGATCCCAGGTTTGGTCTGACATTCGTTCTCATCTGTTTTTGAAACAACACGACAAAAATCAAGTCCATTACTGGATTCATACAGGTGAGAGAGGTTTGCATGGAGCTGTGGTTTCTGCCTGGTTAAACCTGCATCATTTTTCTTATTTTTTAAAAATGAGAAGTCTTGTATTCAATTTTCAGAGGCAAGATGACCATCCTGTTACTTCCTTTGACCATCTTGTTACTTCCTTTGACCATCTTGTTACTACCTTTTCTCTGTAATATATTCCTCACTGGTTTTCAAAGTTTTTCATAGTTACAGCTGCACTGCTGAATGCCATCCAAAGTTTAAAAACAATTCCATTCTACTCTCATTCATGCTAGCAGAGATAAACAAGCTTACAGTAATGGGCTGCTTTCTCCACTTCCTTCATTCCAAGCAACTCAGCAGCAGCACAAACTGACTGTAAAGACAGCTACATCCAGATTTTCTACTTACTGCCCACATGTGCACACCTGAACAGCAAAGCAAAGAGTGTACACAGCACCAGTGGATCCATTACACTGGTAGTTGTGTAATTCTTTCCCTGAGTTCCTTAACACTTTGTTAAATCCAAAATTTTCAGCTCTGCTGAGGAACTGTGTGTTTCAAGAGCTTCAGCACTTCAATGTCACTTACCTACACAGCCTTCCCCATCTGGTCTGCGCTGATAACCTGGTCCACAGATACACATATAGGTGCCAATCAGGTTTTTGCACTCCATCTGTTTTGAGTCGCAGTCATGAATTCCTTCTTCACACTCATTCTGATCTAAAACACAAGGTTTAGACTTCATTATATAGAGGGATGATCCTGGAAATTCACATCAGTAAATTCTGACTTTGGAATCTCAGTCATAAGCTCTATATGCACTTTTATTGTGCTAAACTAATCATAAGATATCCTACCCTAGAGCAAATCAATTTCTCCCAAATGCCCATTTTCAGGGCAAACCAAAACCGTATCATCTGATATGACCTCATTTTATGCAGATGTATAAATTTACGATTAGGACAGGGCTAATACAATCAACTGCATAATGAAAACCATAGAATTTCATCTCAAATTCTTTCCGACTCAGTTACTTCCTGGGATTAAAACTCTGGCCCAAAAGTGTAGTGAGTCAGAGACCTATCCCTGCAGGAACTTGAAATCATTATCTCTAACTGTGAGGGTCTGGTAGTAGGCTTTACCTCGGCACATTCTCCGGTCCTCGCGCAAAACATACCCCGCGGGGCACTTGCATTCGTATGATCCAAAAGTGTTCACGCAGCGGAAAGCGCAGAGCAGAGGGTTCTGAACGCACTCGTTGACATCTGGATTTGGAGAGACAAAGACCATGGGGGAAGTGAAACAAGCTTTTGTAGAGCTCAGCAGACTTGCGTGCCCAGGCTTCACATATTATGGGCAATTCCACAGATCCTGGTTTAATGAAGGCTACATTTTAATAGCTGGGGACTCGTGGTTCTGTTCATTGTGGATTTCTGCAGAGGAGCAGGCACCAGGCATGCCAGGATGTTTGCACAGCTACCTGAAGTTTCAATATCTTCAACGGCAAGCAGCCAATGGAAATAATTTCCAGATCCATGCTGCCAGGAGAGTCTCTTCAGTTCAAATTGCATCTTTTCCACATCTCGTCTCCGTTTTTATGACTGATTATTTTTAAATTCTAGATACACTAATTCAGCTTCTTCATAAATTGAATTCCATAAAACAATATCCTTACTAGAAACATTATTTCGAAGTCCATTTACATACGCTCTGGGCTACTTCAGTAATTACTGCTATATAATGATGTTTATGCACTCTGCTAACTCCTCCCCTGCAATTTGAGCTTTAACCCAAATTCCACAGGGAAGTGAATGAAGCTCTAACTGCATATAAAACTGATGCAAGCTGATGCAAAAGTAGAAGCATTCATTTGTATGGGCTTGCAAACAAATAGATTGTGGCAGATAATTTAAGAACAGCTGTGTTAGGTCAGAGAAGTGTCAGAATGTCCTAGGACATTCTCCTCTCTTTGGTTGTAACAGGAGATCAGTATTAAGAAAGCTCCATACCATGTATGCAAAGATCTCTCCCCTGATAAAGCCTCTCAGTTGAAGGACTTCCACAGCCAAAAGCCACAACCAGACTATCAAGTTTAATTTCCACTGATGGATTCCCACACAAATTTGTACAATCTCTTTCTGGATCAATTTATACTTGTGGCCTCACTAATATTCTGCAGCAAAGAGTTCCACAACTTCTGTAAGTACTATGAATATAAAAATGTTTGCTTTGGTTTGTCTAACACGCTCCCTCTATTTCTGGTACCTTTACCACTTGCGGCTTTATAAATTTAAATCATATATCTCTTCAACCACATTTTCCACACTGAAAAATTCTCCCATCTTTGTCACTCCTCCCCTCCTTTCTGCATTTTTAAATTTTTATTTTTGAATAAAAAAAGACCAAAGTGTAAAAAGTATTCAACCCTGGGGTGCTGTGGTAATTGTCTAGCACTATGTATTTTCTAGTTTGTTTCCTGTTTCTTTCCTAACAAACCCAAGCAGCCCATCTTCTATTTTCACCATCACTTCACTCTCTTCACTCAAAGGTCATCCAGGAGGTAAGCAAAAACCACACACATAATAAGCTGCATTTCTGGGGACTGTTCTGGAGAGACCATACCCCAGCATGCTCCTCTCCGAGCAGTCCCTTAGCAGATACTACCTGAAATCCTGTTCACCCAATCTCCAAGTAGAGAAAGGAACCACAGCTTAAGATGGATACAGGAAGGAAGAACCTAATTTTCTATTTCAGATAAAGATGTACTGTTCCAAATGTCCTTTTTTTCCTTTTTAAGCTGTTTTACCCTCTCAATTGTTTCTGAAATCAGGAGAGTGTTTCAGCACACAACTACAACACATGGGAGTCTCACCTTCACAAGTCATCATTGGTCCAGGCTCAAATCCCTCAACACAGGTGCATTCAAAACCTCCCACCACATTCCTGCAAGTTCCGTTTCCACATGGGTTTCCAACAGCACATTCATCAGTATCTGCAAGCAGTTAGATCAAGGCAAGAATACATGGTTATACTCAAACAAAAAGGTATAAAATCTATTCTGCTGATGTACAACCAGGAAAATACAAAATCCAAGAACTCACCTAAGTACTGAATTAGTCACAGACTCAGCATAATTTAGGATTGCTAGAGGTTAACTTGGTCAAAATCTCAGCCAGAGCAGGACCAGTTTGGAACAGATTACTCAGGCCCTGCCCTGTCAAATTTTAAGCACCAGCAGGGATGGAGACTCCACAGCACTGTAGTAATGTAACCCTTACTCCATGTAACTCCTTATTCCATGTTTAGCATTCAGGAGATTCTTTAAAATGGAAGATGAACAGCTATACTTACCTACACACTGAGCTCCTTGTAGGATGTAACCATATGGACATTCACAGCGGAAAGACCCATCTGTGTTGATACACTGCCCAAATCTACAGTTATCTGGATCAAGGCACTCGTCCACATCTTAAGCAAAAATAAAAGCAACACAGTAAGTCAACTGATTTCATGTGCTTTTGACTTTTTCCAAAGAACAAGTGTCATTCTGCTGAGAAATGTTCCTGAGATCACAAAAAAACCCCTACTATTTGAATTCTGATGTATTAGGTTTAGGACACAGAATCTGCCTTGCAGGCCAGCTTTCAATATGCAGAAAAGAAACTGATTTAAAATGTCAGATAAAAAAACTCTCCAACTGGGGTTAGAGGGAGAGGAGTAGATATGAAAAGCAGTAGTCATCCAGTGCTCCTTAAATGAAAGCTGTTGCCAATACGGCTGAAGTGCTGTTTGTCTTGGGAGAGAACAGAATGTACTGAAGGGATCTGGGAAACTGTGGTTTGCACTTCTGGAGGATTAAAACCATTTACTGTAAACAGGCTACACAGATTGTATAAAGAAAAGACAGGTACGCTATGTGATCATTCTCTAGATCCTACATAAATTTTCTAGCAAGTCTGCTCAGCATAAAGTGCCAAATATACTGCTCTAAAAGAAGTTTAATTTATGAGAGCTGAGATATTCAAGATTGAACTAAATATTGGTATGAATAATTGGGAAAAAAAAGTGCATATATATGAGTTTCCACAGTTCATGGCTTCTGGAAATAGATGCAGAGGTGTTATTTTCAACTAAAATGGAGAATGACATATGGGTAGAAAATGGCATACTGATGCAACAACAGCATTGCACAGCTCAGGCACTTACCCAGTCTTGCGTCACCAGGTCCAACGAGGATGCCAATTCCAAATGGACAAATCTGTCTGAATGCCTCTGTTACAAAAAAAATTAAAATATCAAACCATATCTTGGTGATCAGAACTATTCATGAGCTATACAAGTAACCACCGATACCAATTCATCCTCCTCATGTTCAAGTCCTGACAGATGGGATGTAAACACGTAAACTTACAGCAGTTGACAGTAGCTTCTCAAAGCATGCCAATCTCTAGTTCTAGAATAACTAACAAATTTTACTATAGGTAGGCTGACAGTAGAATTTCTAGGTTCAGCTTAAAGTGAAGTCACTACTCAATTTCCCAGTCCACAAGATACTCTTTGTGGTTTTTGAAGATTTAAAGATGATGTAAGTCTTTCAACAACAAGTCATTCTTTATGTTCTGTTGCAGAAAGCACGTACTTTCTTACCTGTGCGAATCACCTGCTATGTTCTTGACATTAGAATAAATAAGAAATCCTAAATTTCCACTCTGCTGAACCAAAATGCAACAAGGATATTTTTTTACAGTGCAGCATTACAATGCAGCCATAAACATAACATTACACTCTCTTTAGCTGAAATACATTAGCTGATCTTTGCGGAGGCGGAACAAACTAAATGTAGACACACACCTGCAATAAAAGTGTCATGCACTGCTAGGCTCTGAGTGGGGACCTGACTGCTGCTCAAGTCTTCAGAAGACTAAGGTGGCAAATGTGCTTGAGCTTACCAGCCTGCACCCAGACCAAACTTGATGGAGAACATGTGTGAGACAACAACTGTGTATTTTAGTTTTGTTCAAGAAACAATTCCACTGCCCATGACTTGCCAAGACATAAATTTCCCAGATTCAGACAATTTAAACCTATTTCTTTACTAAAAGATGAGGAAAATGACCTTGACATCACCCTTTGAGAACAGTTTCAACTGTAAAAAATATAGGTGCTGATACTTCAAGGAAATACTTTTGCAACTGACTTGCTCCAGGGCAACAAAATGAAACAAACACAAGCAATAAGTGTAGGAGAAATACTGCAACTGGCACATCTGATTCTCTTTTCTTCTCTTGGCTTTTGTAAAAATTGTCTGCAGAACATCTACATCTACTTATTAATTAAATTAACTGCATTAATGTATTGCTGAAACCAGTACTGCTGTTAACTACAATTGTCAGCATGAATTAAAGTCCATTCAGCAAATTGCACCATGATGGTACAAAGGCCTGTTGACTTGCTTGGTGCCTAGTTACCCAGTCTTACAAAGGGTACTAACAAAGGAAAGTGCCTCTTCAGCAACAGCCTAGGGAGACTTTCCTTCACCAAGGCCTGTGTTTTGTCACTCTCTGATGTTTCTGCAAGTCATTCATATTGATAAGACTGCAAATTTAGGGTTTTTTTACTAACAAAATGTAGTCACAAATGTAACAGGGAGATTCAGATATGGATGTAGTTTGACTGCTATTTTTTTTTTTTTTTTACATTAGATTTCATGTTTATGGCACCCCTTCCTACACTTATTTGCAATTAGATGAATTCCATTTGTGTCTTGAAGGTATTTCCACCCACAGCCTATCAAGGACCTACTTACTACTTTCCGCTTTCTGTATGTGACACCTCCAGAGCAAAATACTCAGCTCCTAATCATACTAACAAACCTACAAGCAAACAAGGAATAGACCTGAGACTGGACAATGCAAGGAATATGTTTTCTGAGACTACAGTGGTCTCTGCTTTACAGATGACAATTGTTAAACACCTCCACAAGGTTATTTTTCCTAATTCCTTCTTGTAAGAATCCAAATCTTCTTTCAGTTCTGAGAGGCTCTCATGACAGTAAGGTAACCTAGTCAATAACGTACCATCTGCTTCCTCTGGGCAGAGTTCACAGGGATCTCCCCATCCCTGTCCCTTTAAGGCACAGCAACACTCTTGTTTGGAGTGGTTTCGGGACTTCGGCACAGAACATTTTCCGTCTTCAAATTTGGTAAAGCAGTAGCTCACTCTCAGATCTGCACAGAGAAAAACTCGTTAGGAGCAGTTAGGGTGACTTTGGCACAGTTTTCGCTTTGAGATGTTAACTGCAAAATTACAGGACACTCCTCCCTCCTTCCCAAACACCCAGCTTCCACCTGAGTCCATAAGGACAGAGCACTATTGTCCCTGACTGGCTAAGATCTGGAGACAGAGAGGAGCTTCCTACCTCAGAAAAGGACAGCAATTGGAAAAGTCATGGAAAAGGTCGAGTTTTTCTCTTTTTTTCTAACAGATGGAAGGGCTGTACTCCCCTCTCTTCACTCCTCTTTGTAAAAGCTGAATATTGGCTTAATTCATTTATATTTCATTATAAGAATCACTTGAGTCAAGAGATTTTAATCAACTTGCAATGTTAATACTATGTAGTGTTAAAATAAGAGGCAATTTTCAATAGCTTTTTTCCTTGCTCATTCTTCCCTGAGGCACACACAAAGAAAACTGGCCCAGTGGTGCTGTATTTTACTTCCTTAAGCTGGGTAACCAGGATGCTGGAGCAGAGCTGAGATCACAGACCACAAGCATCCAGCAGGCAAAGAGCTGGCAGCTCCCTGTGTTGGCAGGGGAACAGCAACAGGGCAGTTGTGGAAGCAGCTGCTCATCCAGTTTTCCGGCTGCAGCATCAATGCTGGGCAATGTCCAGATTCTACAGAAGTACAAGGTAATTGAAGTTCTAAACAAAACTTGGTCTGGCTTGAGATACTTGGAAAAAAAAAAAACCCAAACCAAGAAAACAACCAGTCTTCTCCAGGGGATGGGGAGAAGCCCACTTACAGTTCATACACCCAAGTACGCATTTTCCTCTGACACTATGTGTAAACAAAAGTCTGTTTTCATAAAGGAGAAGATCAGGCTGCATCCTTTTTTATGATTTTGTTTCTTGGGGGGGTATTTTGTGAATTTTTTTTTCCTTACCTGAAGAAAACGCCACCTGCAAACTGAAGAAACCTCATTTATACAAGCTACAAAAGCACAGCTAAAACAGCCATGCTGCTTTCTTGAAGTTGAGTGAAGTAACTGTGCCAAACTGCATGGTGGTTTGGAGACTTGGATGAACGTTTTCTGCAGGTTGGATTCATTTTTACCAAAACCACAGTTTCATTTAGCCCACTGTGAAGTGAAGAACTCACTATGGTGTCAACAAGCATCACTGTTCTGTGCCAAGCATAACTACAGAGGTCCTTATAAAGGTCTTACTCATCAGTGGTTCCCACTGTGCACACTGTGTATAGGACATTTAATGATGTATCTATTTAATAATTTCCAAAGTCTTTAAAATAACTCCATAATTTGCTATGCTTATTCTTTATCCACAAAATAAACTAACCTGTGGATTTTCATTACCACATGTTCGGCTTCTAGCATCTGATCTCTGTCTTAGTGCCCATGTTTAGACTCTGAACAGTCTATGTGGTAATCTAGAAGCCAAAATGCACTTCAGACTTTTCTAAGCAAATGAGTGCTTGTTGTCCATACAATACTGTTTGCAAATTTTTTCCATTGATCTTTTTTCCAGCCACACACTTGTAGAGAGAACAGCATATAACAAGTGTTATGGTGAATTTGATAAGTGCTAAGAACAGCCTTATTCCTGGAAATACTACCTTTAGCAGCGCACTGCAGTAGTCTCCTGCCTGCGTTTGTGGTCCACCTCCATGTCAGACCCATCAAGTCTATACAGAGTCCAAGTAGCCTCAACATTTCTTTCAGGGGTGCAAGAAAGGGATGAAGGGCAACACGATTTCCTCACTTAACCTGGTGTATTTAACATTATCTTCACCCCTTTTATTGCAATGTTCTCTTTAATGACTAACAGATGTTAAGGCAAGACAGAACCTGGCCCCAACTAAAGAATTATCATGTTTTCCTTGTGCAAAACACTGTTTGAGTCCAGAGTCTCCTTGTTATATTAGAAACAGACAGCTAATAAGGCTTCTATAAAACAGCAAACAAATTTTGAAATGCCAGAAAATAGGAATGAACTTACCTTGGCATCGCCTTCCTGTGGAAGACAACACAAAGCCTTCTGGACACAGACATTTGAAACTGCCTGGAGTGTTGCTGCATGTGCCCAGGGCACAAATTTCTGGCTGTTCCACACACTCATCAATGTCTATAAGAAAAATAATTAAAGAGATGAGAAATAAAATGTTTACACTGGCAGCTGTACTACATAAAATGTAACCTTACATCATCACTGATATCTAACATATTTGACAAACAGAAAGGTCAAAAAAAAAAAGGAACAGAAAGAAAGAAGAACAAGAAATCCAGGTGCAAAATCTAGGGTTAGTTTTCAAACCGTCAAACAGTGGATAAACCTCAGCAATGGATCATCAACCAAAAAATCTGGGATTAGATTTTTCTTGGGATCAAATAGCATAGTTCTGGTTCAAATAAAAATTGGAGAGACTTTTTCTGGGAAGTGAGTGACTTATTAGTGGATGCAGTTTAGTACTGTACACTGCCACAAAAGACATTATTTACGCTTAGATGCAGAGGAAAGTGACAACTTTGATCAGGGGACTGGAGCACCTCCTGTATGAAGATAGGCTGAGAAAGTTGGGGCTGTTCAGCCTGGAGAAGAGAAGG
>JAVHNF010015258.1:0-11059 GCA_034783455.1 Micropsitta finschii
CAGTGTGAAGGAAAGAGATGAGACAGAAACACCAGATGCTTTATCCATAGGAACACCACACTAAGAAAGCTTTCTGTAATGGGGTGGTGGCTTTTCCCCCTAGCTCCTCTGATTTCCCAAGGACCAGGGGGTAAATGGCCCCATACAGCTTGCCCAGAGAAGCTGTTGATGCCCATTGAAAGTGTTCAAGATCAGACTGGATGGAGCTTTGAGCAACTTGACTGATTTCAAGATATCCCTGCCCACAGCAGGGGGGATGGACTAGGTGATCCTTAAAGCTCCTTTCCAACCCAACCCGTCCTGTGGTTCTGTGATTTCAATTCCCCACATCTCTACTGCTATGGTGTCACTGCATGTGCTCTTGTTGTGGGTTTGCTAAGCAACAGGACAGTACCCCCCAAAGACCTCTGCTGTCAGATATGTAACTTCTAGAATTACAGAGCAGACAGAACTGGGACTGGGATAAACTTTTTCTTAATTCATTTCAATGGCCACCAGTGAAAGCAGAAGTCTTTCTGAAAACAGAATCTTTGCTCTCCCTTAAAAAGTCAGTCCCTTAAAGCAGAATCCAATCTGGTTTTGCTGAGAAGTCAAGCAATGAATTTGTCATATGCACAGAAATGGTCTAAGCTAAAATTCACCGTACAAAAAAAACCCCAAATCATAAATATCTACCTCCTATCTTCATCCTAGGCTGCCACAAACATTTCTGCAGCTGTGCAGGAAGCTATATCAGGATATCATTCTGGGTTAAAAATAGTCTTTCTAGTCAAGATAGTTTTAGCCCCAAGAAAGTAATTCCTTGATCAGCTGACCACATGCATCAAATATGCTTGTGCATGCATAATGAAATCTCTTCCAGTGTGAGAGCTAGCTTATGCCATAGAACATACGTAGAACTATGGTTTGATTTTCACAAAGGGAAGAAGAAAAATACATAAATGTATATATAAAATCAGTAATACTGCCCATATTCTTGACTCAGAAGCAGCTTTCACCTGAGATACGGGACAAATCCATGCTTTTGCAAATGGATAAAAGCTACATCTGCTTCTCCCGGTTTGCAACGCTGTGGTAAGTAACAGACCAGGGGCCTGATTCCAAGAAAGTATGGCAGTACTTTAACCCACACTAATGTCAGTAACTTGGAGAATTCAGACCCAGTTCATTAGCAGGTCTTAACAAAGGTATAAAGACAATATCCTTCTAGAAACCTGATAAAAGGATAAGGAGACTGGACACAATTCATCTAAGAGGATTATATATTCCCACAAGAATGCTGACAAAAAAGCAACGTTTATGCATGGATTTGCTGATAGCAAGAACACACAAGCTAGACAGAGCAGGAAGAGCTCTACATGCTTTTAGTCAACTCTCTCAAAGGGCTAAGTATTTTACTGTTTCAAATGCAACGAGACAATCAAACAATCCAAGGCCTGCAACATACAGCTACCTTTGGAAGATCCTAGAGCTGTGGTTGGTATAGATTTAAAAGAAGTACTGGTGTCCTTTCCAGCTTACCATTGCTGATTTCAGGCAGATCAAATTTAGTGAAGTCCCACCACTGGAGCCGGTAGGTTGTGTTGGCAATGTTACTGGCCACAGCTGACTGTCCATCCCCAATCACAGCACCTGCAGAAAAGGGGAAATAATTAGCAATTTAGCCTCCAGAAGACTATCCAGAGAAGAGCTGGGAAGACAAAACCGTAACAACCCTTTCAAAATCCAATACATAAAACTCTAGATTCTTAAAGAAACCTTATTTACAGAAATAGCAACACCTGCAAAATAAACCATAGCAAATTAATAGGAAAGCACCTTCCTGCAACACATTTCTGAGCAAAAAGAAAGCTGATGAGGTAAGACTTGTCCAGACTCAAGGCAGAAACCCAAATCAATTCATTTGATGAAAATGTATTCTACTTATTGGTACTAGTGAAGCTTCTAGTACATCTATGAAGGCAGACTATAAATACTAAGGAAAAGCATTGCTCTGGCAAATCACACCCATCTGTGGACATTATCCCTGCTATTACTGTAAACTCCACTCAGAAGACACAGGTTGTCTACAACATTTGCCATGCAGTAAGGACTGGAACAGAAAATATTTGGAGGACCTACGAGCTGGCCCTTTGCTGCTCTGGGTGGCACAACCTACAGCAGGAAGGGGCTGCCCTGACTCCAGGCAAACAACATGACCCTTGCTAACCACCCAAGGATTTGGGCAACAGCCCAAAGCAGAAGGCTAAGCAGAATACTTCAGAAACTAGCACAAACAATGTATTTTCCCAGGCAAAAACTTGACTGGTAAGTCAAGTCAGCATACATTAGGGACAGCTCAGAGGCATTAAATGCAATCCCTAGGGAGACAAGTGGAAGGAAGATACAGTCCTATGTAGTACTAGAGTCAAAAATTTCATGTTATTTGCAGTCTCTAAGGTCTTCATTACGTGCAACCATTGTGCTACACACACATGCTGGCAGCCAGAGAAACTCGAGGTGATAGAATTTGATAACAAAACTCAAACCAAGATCACCCCCAAGTACAAATGAGCAAAAGCAAAGCCTCCAGTGTCTACCCAATCTGGATTTCAGCATTTCCACACTGTCTCCGGTGGGATACACAGAGAAGTCAGTGGCTTTGCTCTCCCAGAAGAGCTGCCTCAGGACTCTGCTACCACAGCAGCAACAGTGGAAGAGACATCACTTTGACAACTCTGTCTCCAGCACGCAGCAGGCCAGCCGCCTGTGCTGACAGCTAAAAGCCTGCTGACTGCCAGCAAATGAAGTGGTATGGAGGAAGATGAGGAGGATAGGGTGGCTGATTTTTACTTATCAAATCCCAGCAGAGCACTCAGGCTTTTAAAACAATGGCCTGAACACCCACACACACACAAACAGGGTTTGTTTTCTCTGTAAAGAACAAGATGGGCATAGCAAAGTAAGGAAGCAAACTCTAGACTGACGCTGATAAAGACACCACGAGGCTGCTGCCAGTCCTCTCTTCATCAATAAGCTGTCTCGAGTCCTGATATTCAGGTCTGGAGAAAGCTCACAAATTTGCCGAGAGCAAGACTTGTGAGCAGGGAGAGCTCTACACGGTGTACCCAGCTGTGCCAGGCCTGCAGCAATCAACAAACCTCCACCACGGGTCTGCTCAGTCTCTGTATCCGCCTCTGTCAGATGCGCACATATCACTTGGAGAGCAGAATTCAGAACATTTCCATTGCTCTACATATGCCCAAGGCTTTGTTCTCCATATCCCCCAAAACAAAGGGCTTCTCTGAACAAAAGATACATGCTGGAGAAAGCAGATTCAATGCATTAATGAAATTACATTTTGTAACTAGAAGTGGAAGATGGACAATTAAGTTTTATGTTGCTTCCTCTTTCAAAGTCTCATTGCAAGCCCCTGCTTAGTACACGAGGGCAGCCTTGCCTCAAGCCACCAGGTGGAAAACAGCAAAGTAGCTTCTGTACAGATTTCAAGCAGTGGGACTTGCTGCAGGGGAACAGTAACTAACATCAATATTATGGGACTCAATCAGACAAGGAAAACACCCTGCAAAGACAGACAAAAGAAGTGAGATTCAGGGCACATAATTCCAGGATACTGATGTCATTACAGATGGACATTACAAAATGATCATCTATTTTGCAACAAGAACAAGCTTTATAGGCATAGCAAGTAATATATAAACTGAAGAATAACATACCATAGGAGAGTAAGCATGTGCTCCCTCTACATCATAGAAGCCTAGCAACATCCCTAAATGCTCCACAAACAGCAAGTTCATCTGGCTCACGCTACTCTTGCACCTACTGCTACAAGTGCTATAAAAAAAGCTGTTGGCAAATGGCTTTGATTTTTTTCCCTGTAAAGATTCCGGTCTTCTGACCCTTTTCCCTGGAACCTTCAGGTTAGTTACAGTGTTCATTTAAACCTCAGATCCCTTCACGTCCAAAGGGGGTCACATCCTACATGGAAAAGCTAACAGTGGAAAGAAGCACTCCCATCTATGGGACAGCCCAGCAAAAGCCATCAAATGCTTGTGCTTCAGGTAACCCATACCTTTATCAAAAAGATAGGAGACAGGGAACAAAGTTCAGAGAGAGAAAGGTGCATGTTCAGAAGGATCTGGTCCATTTTTCAAAGGCTCCAAATCTCTGTACTTCACACTAATGACAAATCCATGACCTACAAGGTTTTATTAAGTAATTATCTCTACTTATACTAATGACGTGATTGAGAAGTGTAATTATTAAACTATATGTAGCTTCATATAACGAAGTGGAATAACATTTGTATCACAAGTCCTGCCAGAAGCCTCCCACATGTACTGCCCTACAGTAAAGATGACTGAATGTCTGAAATGCTTTTAAGTTCGCGAGGAAAATACATCCCAGTACACAACTATGCTATCTGAATCTTGGGTGTTTGCTTTTGCCATTGGTTAATAGGGAAGACTGGAGGCCATGGTGGGAAAACTTAAAATCCTCACTACTGAGCTTTGTTCACCATTCAGTGTGAGAACTCATTCTCAGCCGGCTTTGCCCAGTCAGGGTTTCAGCCTGGCTGGGATCTGAAGAAGGTGCTGCTGCCTTTTAAGTTCTAGTGTAACCTGGAGGCAAACAATACACTTCAGCTTCTTAAATATGGGCACATCAGCTCTTACAGTAGGAGTTCTCCCCAAGAGCTTGACAGTCTGTCCTGATTCCTGGGTCTTCCACTGTTTGATGGGATCACAAGTGACTGTAGCGGGTACCTGAGGGGTCTTGGGCTTGTCACCCCAAGAACAGAAGGACCTTTTACCGCAGAGATGATGTAGATTTCAGCATGTTGAAATCTAAAGCAAAGGCCAATTGAAATGCAGTGAATGTAGGTTTGATTGGCAGCTTTCCTGCGTCTGTCTATCACTGCGTAATAAACACTGGGTGATGGCAGAAATGAAGATAAATGCTTTCAGCAGCCCCCCCTTCTCCCCTCACCGCCCTGATCTCCATCCACCCCCACTCAGCACATGACAAGAGAGTTTAAAGAGTGGGGGGAAAAAAGTCTTAACAAAGACTTCACAAAAAAATTCCTCTAATCTTTTCTTATAGGCCACCTACACGTGACAGATATTTACCCGTCAGTCTCAATCCCCTCTGAGGGTCCAACTCATCTTGGCATGTGCAGAAATGAACCTCTCCCAGTCAGCTATTGCTCATTTATGAATCAAGCCAGGCAAGCCAATGTGAGTTTAGACTGAAAGGGAACAAAGCGGTGCAAAACCACTTTCCATGGCACTCCAGCACTCCCTCAGTGAACAGCAGGATACTTCCAGACTACTACTATCAGGCTCTCAGAGGAAGAGCTAATACTCTACAGCTACACAGGCTTTGGGGTACAGGTTTCAAAAATATGGATCATCTGCGTGTTGTGGGAATTTCTTTCCTATGTATTTAACAGAAACCAGAGCTCATTTTTTTTCTAGACTATATCCTTTCCTCTTGGTTTTTAGTGCCTGGCAGGTCCCCTCACAGTAAGAGAAAAATTTATTAAGATGCTTACAGATAAGCTTGAGGAAGCTGGATAAGTCCCTGAGCTAATTTGTGACTCAACTGGAGACAGTGATTAGGCCCTAGTATAAAATTCCCCCTAGATCAGTACTTGCATGCTTAAGCATGAGTACCTTTGAAAAGTAATTACCTCTTCATGAGCTGGTTTGTAACTGTAGCTAATGATACTGAGGCTATCCTACCCATGCAGAAAGGATCTATCACAGCTGATGAGTTTTACATTTACTAGTTCTGGATTTACTATAATACAAGCCCCAGGAAGCCCAAAACACAAGACCGATCAATTTGGCAAACCAAGGCTAACGCTCTTTGCTGCAAGAGTACACCAGACTCTCTCAACCAGTTCTGAAGCAATTTGAATTCAGATAAAATGTGGTTACTAATCTCTGCAGCCTAGTGGAGATGGAACAGGTTCTTGCACATCTCTGACCCTGAAGTATTTGATGGGGCAGCCTGGTTTTGGGGACTACCTTTGATCACAGGAAACATTAAATCCTAATTAATCATTTGACAAGTCCAAGCAAATCTCTGTTCCATTCTACCACGAAGACACTGCCTTTGAAGTGGCTGAGCTAAGTACCCAAATCTGGGCTAATGCTCTAGAAACAGTACACATAGCAACCTGGGATTTTCAAGGATTTATTTTGCTTGGTTTTCAATGTACCAGCAAGCTGTAAATAGGAAGCATGCGAAAGGATTTTCATGAATGGATGCACAAAACGTTACTATGAGTAGTTCAGCATAGATTCAATGTTAACTGAGAAAGCCTCAGAGAGATCTATGCTCTCTGAAGGCTGAACCCTTCAAAGGACTATTATTTTTCCTTTGTCCCAGATGTACAAAGTATTTCCTATTCAAGCTCATTCCTGTTGCAAAATTTCCTCTTAAAAGGGGTGATGCTTAGCATGCTGAGTTCCACGGTCCTGTCAGTGATGGGAATTTCAGCAGGCCTCAGCTGCAGGTAGTGAAGATGACCATCATAAAAGGGGCTCAAGTCAAGTGCCCAAGGGCCTCACTCACAATGTGAACAATACGAGCATCATACAGGAAAGCAAATTTTCCAGCCACAAGTTTCAGACTTCAAAGGAAATTGGTTTATTTGCAAGAAACACAAACAATTAATGCCCTGCCCAAAGCCTCCATCTACAGTACAGTCATGATGGCTCCTTGACATCTTCCCAACGTTAGAGAACTTCCTTTGTCTGATCATGATAATTAACACAGAAATGTATCTGAGAAGTGTTTGTCTTTGCTGGTAAGATCCAGTTTTTCCTCAGGGAAAACAGAAGAGGTTAAAGCCCTTTTCAAATGCATTTCCCTCTTATCTGAATTGTTTGCACTTCAGCAAGCAAGCTGATAATTTTTCTCCTTAAGAAAGAGAATTCCTGCTTCTCTACTGTTCACCCTATAGAGATGCCCCTGCTTGTGTCACCCTGCTACACTCGGAACATGAGATACGAAACCACATAATGAGTTTCCAGAACCAGCAAGAGTTGAGCCCCAGCAATGTTCACACAGAATACCTCTCAGACAAGGAAAACCCTATACTGTCCTTGGTGACAAATAAGGTATCTTATCGTAGCCTTTGCATATACACATTGGAGCAAGCAAATGTCACTGTTGGAAAGTCTTCATCCTACTCAGGGTGACCAATAACGAACAAGCAGTTTCATTTCCTTGCTGCAGTTACCTCAACCCTCTCAGCTGCTGTTAAGGACAGATCATGGTTTAAGTCTCCAGCTTGCCAAGAACTTCCTGCAACCACCCAATACTAAACATGCACTACTGAAAACAAAAAAGCCAACTAAATAAATTGTAAGGAATCCCTTTTTCTACCTACTAAAAAACTACCAATCATCACATCGAGTATAGCCCTGCCACAGTGAAAGCCTTGACAAGAGTTAAAACAAGTTTTGCACGCTATTTTTTGTCTGTACAATTCACAATCTCTCATGCCATTAAAAAAAACCCAAACAGGTTAAGAGAAATACCATCTGACCTGTGGGCATACTAGAGTGTCTTACTCATGCCTCACCCTAGTGATGAGAGTAACATTACTGCTCTACAACTGCTGGAAAGGAGCAGGGGTGAATGAGACAAGTGAGAGCCTGAATTTGGCAACTGAATGCAACATAGTAGTTGTAACTGATTCAAAACCATTTAGCTTACTCTTCAGAGGATACTTCACTTGCATAGTTGAAAACTCTGTTCTTGCAGGATAGCAAGTACAATTCACCAGACGACTGAAGCCTCAAATTCTGGTTGCAGAATGAGAATGGTTTGGCTTGGAAGGGACCTCAAGGATCATCTAGTTCCAGCTCCCGGCCAGAAGAAGCAGAGCTGCAAGTCTCAGTAGTGCTTTTACATTGCTACACCTCCAATGAAGCTAGCAAGAGTGATTTTTAATTTATAAGAAAACCTTCATGAACAAGGACTATTCAGGCTCAGCTGTTTGTTTTCTCATTTGTCATTTATGATGCTTTTAGCTGCAGTGCATGGGAAGTTCCGTGGGAAGGCTCCACTCTATTGACTGCTTTACACTATGTAATGGCATACCTTAAACAGCAAAACCCTATTTGTTTAGGGACCACCGTGAGAGTCCTGGGATTCTGACACTGTGTACAGCAGTGGAATGGTATATAAAACAATGGAGCTGTTCCAAGAGGCACACAGGTAGAAATAAACGTTATTAGGCTAGATAGTTAAGAAAATCTTCCTGCAAGCAGAGATGCTGTATCATTAAATGAGCTTGAGAGGAAAAGGTTATAGAAACAGAAAGGCACATCTGCTACCACCAGCTGAAACAATTCACAAGTTGTTTGAGAGGTGAATGGGTAAACAAGCATCAGGGCACCTTGCAGGGAAGGGGAATCTTCCAGTCAGCTAACTGCTGGAGCTGTTAAAGGAAGCTTCTGCAGACACTGTTGCTTGTTTTGAGACCATTTCTTTATTTCCATGTGACAGCAGCATGTGTTAAAAGCATGCCTCATACCACCATATGATTCAAGCAGTAAAACATGTTTCTTACAGTATAGCCTTTTAGGGAAAACATTCAAGCACTAAAAATACATTCCAATCTGCATTTTACTTAACTAATGTTTTCTTTCGACCTTTTCTGCATGTTTGCAGTCTTTTAGAGGATTTTGTCAGCATGCATGAAGAAGCCCTAACAAAAAACAGTGAGTAAAGGGTGGGAGAAAGGGGTTTATGCTTTCTTCCTAATTTCTGTTCTTTGATAAACCATAAAATCCTGATACTTACAGAATCAGCCACAAGAGCCATCAGCTACTGCCTTAGTATGGGAATCAGAAACCTATTTATTGGAAACTACTGGGTAAATAAAGACAATTTTACTTTGTCAGTGTGAGGAGAAATAATAATCTGGGTTACAGTCATTTCTCCATCTGTATCAATCTACTCAAAACCCCATATAATACATTTGAAATCAGCTCCCAAGCAACTGAACCTGCAATAGAAAAGTGTTTCTCATAATTAAACTGGGTGGGAAAGGAACCGAGGCCAGGGCACAGCACTAGGATAGAGCTGAACTTTGCGGTCTCTAAAGAAATGTGTTCTCTTCCTTCACCTCTGCCTGAACCCATACACAAGGGCATGTTCGCTGCCCTCTTCCCCTTTAAGCTTCCAGAAGCAGCAGGTGACTCTCCAAATGAATGTGCTACATCCCTCTCCTGCCAGATTTTAGGTTTCACAAAATCCCAGGGAAGGTGAACCAAGAAGATTTCAATAGCTGATCTGTGCTGTGCGTCACCTGGGCTCCTCCCTCCAACTCCTCTGCCAGCTCTGTCCCTTGCAATGCCTCCGCTCTCTCCCATCACTAAGTCCCCTGCATCATTACCAAGCCCTTCATTAAATGCTGCTGGAAGTCTGCTTTTTAACCTTCACGTCTGTGTTTATTCTCTGCACAAAACCAGAGTGAAATCTGTGCCTGGCAGGCACGGCCTTTTGTAGAACTCCTTCTTCTTTCCCTTTCTAACTTTTCAGAGCATGAAATGTGCCTGCTAATCTTAATTGCCTCGGATGGAGAGTCTCGCAGAGACTAAACAAAGGGGACAGCCTTCCACCGAGCAGCTGTGAGCAGGCACCAGACTCTAAGGTCTCTGGTCTCCAGAGCTCCTATCTCATTTTGCCACATTTCCAAAGGACATAAACTTCCCCAAGGAGCTTTACTGGGAACATGGATTTGCCTTCCCAAACTTCCCCTTTCCTGCTTAAATGGCCCTCCTCCCAGCACAAGAGCCCATCTGAGCTCATTGTGCAATGAGACCCAGGGTAGGCAGTCTTCAGATATTGCTAATGCGTGTCAAAGCAGAAAGAGCTAAAACATCTGACTTTTAAGGGTTATTTTCTTGTCTGCATCCCAAAGCCAGGTCTCTTACCATATTAAAAGTTGCAAGGTCCCACTGGCACATCCACATCCAACCTTTCCATTAGCAGTGCCTCGGCCAGTAACACAGGCACAGAGAAACTGAATCGTTATATTATTAAGACACATTTCCCTCCAACAATTATTAAAGAAGTTCACTTTCTGGTCTAGCAGAGTTTGTCTGGATTGAGAGGAATATTTCCACTGCAGCAGCAAACCACTCCTCCACAGGGTTGCTGTCCTTGCCTAACCAAAACATACTTGCTACCCAAGGCTAATGCCTGTGTCCTCCACAGCTGCCACACCACCTATGCCGTCTACTAGGTGTACTGCACTCCACTCACCTAATGTAGATGCTAACACAGTATCGAGCTAATCCAGCCTTGCCAAAACCACTGGATGTGATTTTAGATGATTCAGAGTTCCTGCAAATTCCTGAGGCTTTCTAATAGGGACCGCTTGCCAAGACATGTGCCGACTTTAGCCCATATTCCACACAGGTTGTACTTTACCATCAACTCCATAGCTTAAAAATCAGTTTGGCCGCAGTTTTGGTTCACGTTGAATAATTCCTTTTCTGAGGAAAGGCTCAAATAGTGTAATAGCACTCTCATCAAAGCAATATAGCTACACCAACAGATAGATGCAAAAGAGTTGCAAAAATAACAAGTGAAACTGCTTTTACATAGAAGAGCCTTATTGTGAGTGTGCATTCTAAACTACATGAAATCCTATTAAACCAAACAAACCAGCAAGCCAAATGCCTGCTACCGCCTCTGCAGCTCTAACTGCAAGAATGTGTGCTTAGCACAACTTTAAATGTGTGTGTCTTATGCCAAAACACTCATCTGCAGTGGAAAAAAACGCCTCAGCAGTATCTTTGTAGAGCACACGCATGCCTTATTAACAACCACATTGCAATAATACAAACTTTCACTAATCCAAGAAGCAGTATGTTCCCTAGAAGGGTTTGAATTCCTGAGATTTAACTGTGTATCAACATACCACCACCAAGCTTCCACGCTGGAGCCACTCTGCATTGTGGAAGAGCAGGACACAGTATTAATAAAAGCTCCAAGCACACGAACACATTCAAAGGCTTGTACTTGCCAA
>JAVHNF010015260.1:5113-16721 GCA_034783455.1 Micropsitta finschii
CTTTCTCAGCCTATCTTCATACGGGAGGTGCTCCAGTCCCCTGATCATCCTCGTGGCCCTCCTCTGGACTTGTTCCATCAGTTCCATGTCCTTTTTATGTTGAGGACACCAGAACTGCACATAATACTCCAAGTGAGGCCTCTCAGGAGACCAGAGGGGCAGGATCACCTCCTTCAACCTGTTGGTCATGCTCCTTTTAATGCAGCCCAGGATATGGCTGTGGTAGATGTGGTGGAATTTTGGGAGAGACAGCCGTTTTCAAAATAGACACAACTTCAAAAGTATGGTTTGAGGAGACAAGGAAAGCATTGTACCTACAAAAAAGCAGTATAAAAGGAACAACTGATGCATTTCTCCTCTCCAAAGTGTCACATTCAATGTGTAACATCTTCAGAGGAGTTAGCATGGCAGATGTAGATGGCTGTGATTTTTCTCATCATCTGCCAATGATAGTGGTAATGCAAAGATCCTCTTGGCTGCTTTGTGGAAAAAAAAATTGCACAGAACGGTTACATAGAAATGTTGCTTGAAAGTGACTTCTAGATGACATCTAATCCAACCTTTTGATTATAATTAATTCTGGTGTCTAAACTATTCTATTAGCATTGGTTATGTGTTGCTTTAAGCACTACAAAAGAAGTATAAGAATTACTGAAGCAATGGTTTGTCAGGCAGTCTGTTTGACACAAGTGTTGTAGCGGTCATTTCCAAATGAAAATTTAACCGAAGTTATGGAAAAAGATGTCCAGTCCTGTCCTGTTAAGGCCTATAGAGAAAAGAGTGTTAAGACTTAAGAGCCTTAAAAAAGTCATGAAGCAAAGGGGCTAAACTTTTTAATACTTTGTCATTTTGTTAACTCCTTTCCTTTGGTCTCCTTCCAACTGAGTAAAACTATAACATGTTATATCAACAGTCCGTAGCAGAGACCACATTACTATAGGTTAAAGTGTTATTCTGATGAAAAACATATTAAAATCATCTTCCTTTTTTTTTCTTTTATTTCAACTGAAATATTTCCAGGGAATTAGATGAAGTAGAAAAGGTGCTTTGCCCTGATAAAGATAATTCTGAGTGCATTTTCTACATGAAAAGGTATGCAACTACAACGGAAAAATGGTTTCTTCGGGTAAGGTACCCTTTTAAAGTCATTTTACATTTGAGACGTAGATGCCCCAGATTTTTTGTCTTTTAACTAAAGTGAGATAGTGGTTTGTGCAGTAGAATTTTTTGCTTCAAAGCTGCAAACTGATTAAATGCAAAGTTTTTAAATGGTAAGAACACCTAATATGTAATTAAAAATCTCTGTAACTGGAAGAAATGCTAAAACCTGAAACATACCTTAAATTGTGATAAATGTGCTAGGTTGGCAGCAAGGATAGGAATAGATGGCTAAAACGATTTCTTTTGCCCTTTGAGAGTTTTTTGAAAACAAGGAAGAAACAGTATTATCCATTTCCATAAAACCCAATGTCAGGTGCAAACACTACTTCCTGAATATATTTTTCTTCTTCTAAGAGGATAGAGTTGAGATTTAGCTGAGAGTTGAGATTTAGCTGAGGGTAGCTGAAAAAAATGAAAGGGCAGGAATATAAGGACAAGCAATCATTTTGTGTTATGGCTGGAAGAAGAAATACACACTCTTCATAGTTACACTGGCAACCCTTACAATTCAGTGAGGGAGATGGGATAATAAATGGGCAGATAGCGATATGGCAGAGTAAAAAGAGAGAAATAAATGACTGGAGTAAGATTTAGGATACGACTAACCATATAGTTGAATGAAAGACTTATTACCTCTATCAAGAAGACTTAAAGTTCAGACTTGAAGAGTAAGTAGAATCTCTCAATAAGAGTGCTGTAAGTACAGGGTGAAGTGGTAGTCTCTTAAATGGAAATTTCAATTTCGTAGGTGGGTAATATATTTAAACATTAATGCTCTCAAACATATCTTGGAAAATTTGTGTAAAGAAGGGGAAATTGGGTAAGAGCTGTTTTCCAGAAATACTAAGGATAATGGATTATACATGTTCCTTATATCGTGTGTTATGCATAAATTCATTTTATCAAGTACAGATCAGGTACTATGGCAACTTCAAGACAGAGTACACAATTTGCCACAAAATTTGGAGAAAAAACATCTCTTGAATAAATTGGGAATTAGGCTTGCTGGGTTTTTGTCTCATTACAGTCTTTCATCTCCTCTAACAGCATCAGTCTTGGACAAAGAAGAGAAACTGGTAAATATATACTGATTGACAGCTTTGGCGCTTTTCAACTCTGACTAGTGAAATTCCCAGGATGCCTCAGTACACACAGCAGGCTTGCCAATTTTCTCACAAATAACCTAGCAAATTCTCTGCAGTAGGCTGGGAAAAGAGGCTATGAGTAGCTGCATGCTCTGTCCTCAACAGAAGATGCTGTGAAGAGAGACAAACAGGTGAACAATGGAATGGCTGTTTCACAACCAGCTATATTTGGGTATTTTTGTTATACATCTAAAGCTATGTCATAGGTAAATTGGGATGTGGTGTTTAATGATAATTAAAAAAAAATTACTTGTCTTTCAGCAAACTTTTCTCTTTTTGACTAAAAGTTTCTTCATCAAGGAAACTAATTGGATTGCTACAATCTGGACATTGGGAATGAACTAATATGTATACTGTGTAGAATGATCATTTGACTTAGCCCTGGAGCAAACATGAAAGCAAACAAATCTAGCTGTATTCAAGACTGACAAAAGGTTACTTGCATTTAGTCAAAGCTGAGTTTTCCAACAACAGATGACCCATCACTATCTCTAGTAGTGAAAAAGTGGTTTCTATTTTTTAATATATGTTACAAATACTACTTATCTGATATGCAACATTATAAAGTTCATGTAATGAGGACTAACTGTGGCAGTGACAGAAACAGCTATCTAGCTTAGGACATGAGAACAAATAAATTTCTAACATATATAAAATACATAATAAACTTCAAAGTGTTCTTCTTTGCATGGCCCAGCAGATTGAGCACTGGTCTGGAAACCACTGAATGCAGGTCCAGTTCCTACCTTTGCTAATAATCAACCACTAGAGACATAACTCATATTCTGTGGTTAAAGAAGATACATTTTGATAACAGAAGTCCTATTGCCATAGGAGGAAGTAAAATTTTAGAAATTCATCCAGTTTATGTATCAAGTCTGTAAATTTTGGTTCAAATGGAGAATACCTTTCTTCTGAAAATAAATGGAAAGATTTTATTTTCTCACTTCATATTTAAAAAAATAATTACATGATTTTTGTTAAAAAATAATTCTAGTTTACATTGACACAGAGATCTCATTCATTCCATTATTCACGTTGTTTCATTATGCAGAGAGGGGAAAATAGATCAGTTAAGGTTTTTGGATGAAAAGCCTATGCTAATGTCACTGAATGTGCTTAAAAAATAACTTTTAATCTTTGATGAAATTTATTCCAAATAGAGTTTTAACGTATTCATCCACACTCTTCTAATTTGTTGAATTTGTAGGCTCAGTAGTTGCAACTGTCTTCTTGATTAACAATCATATTTTATATTTGTTTTCATGGTTGTAGGATTATGGGTAGGCAAATCAGATCTCTCCATCTTTCTCTCTTAAAACATCCAGTTGCAGAATGGATCATATCCTAAGCAAGAGCCTGAAGTGAAGAGTTATGTCCTCTATGTATTTCTTTGAGTGCATCCTAAAATGTTCTAACAAAGGTTGAGGTATGGTGACATAATATTCAATGTCGCTGTTTGCAGAAAAGCAGAACAAACTGACCAAAATATACAGGGCACTGTGTTAGAGGTTGGGAATAGATACAGTGTAGTAACATAAGTTAAGTAAAGCATATGTTTGACTGAAGGACAGAACAAAACAGGCTCCAGTGATCCTAATGTAAACAGTTCATAGTTGACAGGTAGGTGAAACCCAGATCAGAACCAACAGCACCAAAATGAAAGAAGGTATCATGACTTTCATAAGGGTCACCTCCAGGTCCCAAATTCTCAAGCAGATTACTCAGATGACTCTTAATAACTTGACTGAAAGTTTCCCAGAATATGAGTAAGGTCCTTCCTAATTGCACCTTTGGACCTGGTGACACAATTCTGGATCACATTGCTCCATAAACGGTATAATAATCAACATTGTATTCATAAAATATTTGTGGTAAAAGCTATTACCATTATTATCATGGCAATCTTTTCCCCCCACCTTTAAATCTGAAAACTCTAAATAGCATGAAATAGGAAATTTCGCAATGCATTGCTCAGGTAGATCTATTCAGGGAGGAGTTCACACCACGCTAATTTGTGGTTACCTTTACCATAACTCAGATGTATCTCAGTTGGTTTAATGAAACATATTTCTTCTTCCTTGCCTCATTTAAGAGCACAGCAACTCATTGCAACTGTGTAAAAAAGCACAATATAGGATACAACAGCCAATTAAAATTAGACACAAAGAACCTAATTACCTGTATTTGAGATGGCTGACACATACAGCAGCAGAAGAGAACCACTGAGCTAGGTAGTACATCAGGATGAAAACATTCAAATTTCATAAGCTGACCCCATTATTGTCATATTGCAGAGCTTCAGAAGAATATTTCTGTGAGCTAACAGTGAGCAGGATATTCAACGAATACACAAAACAAAAAAAATATGTCCATAAAGAAAATTTGAAGTGTGAGACCATAATTACTGGAAAATATTGGAAAAGGCCTTTCAAAGAGAAATTATGTTCATAAATGAATGGCATGATACAGCATAGATGTTGAAGTCATAGAGGCAAAATGTCGATTTATATTTAGTCACTGTTTTGTTTTCTGAGTTGTTTTTCTTACATGCCTTGAAAGTAGTAAACAGTCCTGGATTTAAAGTAGTCTTCCTATTTCATTCACTCTGTGTATAGAATAATAGTATGATCATAATAATTCAAGTGATGAAAAAATAGTGAGAAATCACCATTTTATCTGCAGGGCTTTTTTAGTTTCACCCTAACAGAAGAGAAAAGAATAACAGCATGAACATACCTTGTATTCAATTCCTTTCAGCATGGGTCATCTCCCCAGAAAGACTGCACCCCACTTCATTCTCATGTGTCCTACAAGGATCATCTTAGCGAGCTAGAGAGCCTTCCCCAGGAACTACAGGTGCTCTTGTAGGAGCTCTAGGCCTTTATGCCACAGCTTTAGTGTACTTTTATTTCTGTCCAAACTCTGCCCAAGTTCTGCTGGATGGAAGTAGGAGACAGGAGATGTGCATTCATAGTCCTTCATGCAGAGGAGAGACCTGAGTCCAGATTTAGAATCATAGAATACTTTGGATTGGAAGATATTTTTGAGGGTTGTGTTGTCCAACCTCAGTGCAATGAACAGAGACATCTGCAACTAGATCAAGGTACTCAGAGCTCCACCAACCTGACCCTGAATGTTTCCAGGGATGGGGCATCTACCAGCTCTCTGGGCAACCTGTCTCAATGTTTCAATACCCTCATTGTAAGAAAATTCTTCCTTATATCTAGTATAAATCTACCCTCTTTCAGTTTAAAAATATCACACCTTGCCCTGTCACAGCTGGCCTTACCAAAAATTTTGTCCTCATCTTACTTATAAGGCCTTTTTAATCACTGAAAGACTGCTATAGACTGTCATGTTTTCCTGGTTATGAGCCTTGAGAATTCTGGTGTCCCAGAGCCATTCTTTCTCTAACCATGTTCAGGGATCATTCCACCATTAGTTAGACAACACATACCAGTCCCAAACCTCTGTTCACCCTGTGTCAGTGTGCAAAGGTTGGCACTGTCAGAGCTGTGTCTGGGATGTGTTCCTTCACCATTATGTTCTGGCTGTGGGCTGGAGGTAGCCAGAGAGCCAAACCAACATAGCCAGCCCAGTGCAAAGTGGTGTCAGCCCCACATGAGCCACACTGAAACCACCCAAAACTGAGCAGATGCAGGCTTTTAATAATCTTGATGATATTGCAATCAAGATGTCTGGAAAACACCCAGAAATCAAGACTTGCCAGGCTAGATCCAGGCTAGCACCGCAGTATGTATGCCTATCTCACTCTGTCTAATTTGCAACCTGGCTTTCTAGCTTAAACTGCCAGTAGAGATGGATAAGAGCTAATATTTAAGGTTTTATTTTGTGCTGACATTGGCAGAAGCTTTGAGCAGAGAACTGAACACCAAGCTGTGATTCCAGCAGGAAGGAATGCACCACGGGCTTGGACACTGCCCAGCTCTTCTGCACATACCTCCCCATACACCAGGTATTTGTGACACAGGCTTTCGCGGTCATGCTGTGAGAGCCAGGCAGAGGGAAAATAACGGGATTTCCACTGAGAATCAGTAAAACCTGGCAAATGTTGATGTCAGCAACTGAACAGTTTACAAACTGATGGGGAAAGGAAGAAAGTCCTGATAGGATAAAATGTGGTCAGAATAGCAACTCGCTACTGAGCAGCTAAAACATAGGCAGTGACTCCTGAGAAGTGAGAGAAAAGCTGAAAATACAGCAATTAAGGCTTTTAGTTAGCAGTCAAGAGGCAAGTACCTGTAATACTATGTGCCTTTGCACAGTCAAGTTCTAACAAGTTAAGAGATGCCCTTCAAAAAGGCATTGCTGTACAGTACTCATTGGGATGCAAGAGAGGAGCATGCTGTCTGTTCCTGTTGTTGAACAAAGGCTGATGGAACTGGATCAGTGTAATGGGACGTGGCATGAGAGAAAATGTCACTCAGCTGAAGGAATTTTTTATGGTGACACCTAAAAAGCAGTCTTTTGTAAGAACAGCATTGCTTTCCACTGATTAAATTTAGTCATTATTATAGCTGATGTTCATGAAAGAGTGAATTACAGAAGTTATACAAATGTTCTGGTTTTCAGGCTTATTCATTTCACACTTGTCAAAACAGAGGGAGGGCTGAGTATTTGCCTGCAATTCTTTTCAGCAACTGCATTGCTGTTGCAGCACCCATTCTTTAAAAAAAGCAATTTATCCTGTCCCATTATGTCTGGCACTTTTCTTGTTTTAGGATCCCAAGGACAAGAAGTACTTATAGGTTGCTGACCCTGTCTTCTTTCAACACAATGGGATGACATAATTGAAAGAATCTCATCTCATTTAATCTCATGAAATTTTCTGGCTTTGCTGATCTCTTTCTGTGACACAGTGAATGAAGAAACATCAGGGCCCTAAATTAAGTACTGGATGAGTTAAAAGCTCTTCAATGTCAAAAGCAAGCAAACAAAATCTAGTGACTATAAATGAAAGCAAGAAAAACAACAAGACTGTATAACAGTTGTTGATGTGGTTAGAAAAAACAATTATTCTATGAGAAACAATTAAATCAAACAATTAAGCAAGAGGTTGGCATAAGGCAGCTAGGTAAAGCCTAGGAGTATGGGAAAGCAAACAGGTTAAGCAAGTTTTGCTGCTGTTTCAATATCCCTGAGGTACCTATGGATAATACCAGGATTGCTTTGCTCAAGCTTCATTGGAGTTACATCAGAGATGCCAAAAACTGGTGCTGTACTTAAGGGAACACTCCCCTTCCCCCCTAACTTCTGTTATTGACGATTACAAAGACAGAGAAGCCTTTAATAAATGTGGGGGTATTACTCAGATTACATAAATGAGCAATTGGCAGAGAGAATTCGGTGAGAAGGCTGAACTGAGGTTCTCCTCTCACACCTGGGAGAGAATCCTGACAACTAGCTAATATCTATTCACTTACTCATTTGGTTCAAGATTTTCATCCCTGCTACAATGGTTATTATTTCCTGGTTTTCAGAGGGCAAGGTAACCATACATAGGTCAAAACTATTCCACCAGAGTGCAACTGGGATTAGCTAACTTTGTTTAATATGCATCCATTTGTGAAACAAAGGCAAAACTTCTTTTGCTCATTTTAAAAGAGAAAAGGCCAATGAAGAAGTTTTAAATAAATATAAATAGGTATCTAGTAAGAGGAATGGAATAAACAGGGTAGTTTTAAAGTAATATTTCCTTACTGAAGCTGTATAGAGATGGAACTATTCACTGTGTACAGGAGAAAATATGCTTTCTGATTAACTTCAATAAGTGCTGGATAATCTAAGCATCCACCTCCATTGCTCATTATATGAGAGCAATTTCCTGATCTATTTTATATTTACAAACCCTTCTCGACTCCAACATGTTGTAGGATAAACCGTGGAATGTTTTCATGGGATTTTCTATTCCATTCTTAGTCTATATTTTCCTATTTTAAATATTTCTGTTACAATTTTAAGGGCCTTATTCAGTGTTTAATTCATATAAACTAGAGTTACTTTACATGTATTTCCCATAGACATTCAGAAAAACAGTGCTCTAAAGAAAAATAGGGAAAAATATGCAAAATATGGAAAGGAGTAAAACGAGAGCAAAATATTCAAGTTCTAACTAGTATCTATGTCCTGTAATTTGCCTAAAGCTTTCCCGATGTAAAATTAATTGTTTATGCCATTTTATTAGGGTTCTGTTCACGAACAGAAGGTGCATCAGGCAGAAGTGTTGATCACAAAGTCTTTGTAATGCTGTGAAAGACAATCCCTGCTACAGGGGTAGATTCCTGATGGTTTTGCTTCATACAGACATTCATGGTGGACATGCAGAGTCTGGAAAGGCTTAGCAAGGCAGGACAGAATCCCTGCATGAACTGGCAAGCATTTCAGCCCTTTCCTTTATGTAGCTCTCACTTTCCTGGCATTTGATCATCTGCTTTTATGTTAACCCTCTCTTTTTCACTTTTTGAACTGCCTGGGTGAAAACAGCCGGGTGATCATCCAATCTAAATGCAACCAGCATCCAAGAGCCAGCTGGAAAAAGAAAAGATAACTGCAATGTCCCTTTCCTGAAAATAGCATCCCTACTACCCTCCATGGTTTTCCAGGTTAGAAGTGTTCACATAAGGTGATGCTACCCTTTAAATTACATTTTTAAATGAAAATCTTATGAAACAGAATAAGATGGAGGATGTAATTCTAAGTTGAAATGGAAAAGGCACATCAGAGTCCATATACATAACCTTCAGTTTAACCTCCTGATTGCCTACTCCTCATCTCTGGGTTTCTTCAGACTGTATCTTGGGGTATATAGGGCCCCCTCAATAAAAGCCTCATGTTGCAATTAGAATCCATTTGCCTTTATACATGCATTAATTTTGCACTCAACAATCTACCTTTACACTAAAAGTTGTAGGAAGAGACAAATAAAGCCTCCTTTTTTTTTTTTTTTTCCTTTGAGACTCTCTTGCTCCTCATAGGATGGGGAAAATTTCTTCTGCTTCAGGGACACAAGGGCTTTATTAACAACTCGGCCCCAAATTCCTCTATAATTTTCATGTTCTAGCTGTTCTGTACACCAATTTCACCATATTTACAGCTAATACTTGCTACACGACAGTGTTCTAAAAATAGTAAATTAGTGCTTATAAAGAACCAAAATTTCCCAGAAGGTTTACACGTAGCAAGCACTTGAGAGATGCCAATTTTCAATTGATATCGTAATTGATTGTACAATGTACAACGTATTTTAGAATGAATTATATTTTTATGTCAAAGTTACAATGGATTTTAAGATAATGTTTTGTGTGATTTGAATTTGTAGAATGAAACTTCATAGATTTTTCAAGTTTCAAATGTCCTCTTAAAAACAGCACAACCGATCAAATGAAAAAAGAACTACTTCAGCAAAATAGTTGTTGGATCTTTTGAGAATGAACAGCCTAATTTTAATTTACACTCCTCGCATAATATACTACAACTTGAGTTCAAGGTAAGTTTCTGATACTATTAGCCCAAGGTTGCTTATACTTAAAAAAAAAAGAAAAATAATGAAAATTTAGAATTGTATGGGCCCTCAACATGTTATATGATTCATACCTTTGTTCTGAGAATAAGACTATAGATGCCTAGACTATACCTGACAAGTTCATGTCTAATCTTTTCTTAAAACTTCCCATTTAAGTTCACTTACTTTTCAAAACTGTCAGAAATTATCATCCCACATTTGGAAAACTTATTTAAATAATGTAATTCAATTATTTAAGAAAATGGCCTAAGGGTTTGGAGGTGTGTGTGGGGAAAATCCAAGCAAATAAAATATATTAAAAGGTCGATATGAAAGTTGATTATATTTTAGATTTGAAAGTAATCCCATTTAAAAACTGGCCTATCAGAAATCCTAGAAACTGTAGCATATAATAACAAATCCTGCTACATAAACCTTTAACAAAGGCAAAAAAGAAATATCATATCCATATTATTCCAAAAATGATATAGAATTTTAAAAACTTTTGGCACCTTAATTTTTGCTTTAGGTTATCTCTTAAATGTAGTGAAATAATTTAGTTATGAGGTTTCGTAGAACAGTTGTCTTTTTCTATTAACTGAGTTCTTTATTTTAGAAAGATAACAAGGTCATAACTAGAGGATAAGGATGGGATTTAAATAAGGAATGCGCTTTCCTTTCCTGCTTGCATTAATCATTTTTCCATTATTCCATTTTTAGAAACCCAGAAATGATATTATGATAGACCCCAGGAAGAGATGAAATACTGGCACAATTCTTCTGAAAATATGGATTAAGTTGTATTGCTTGCTAAAGGTTTGTGCAGAATTGCTAAGTGAGAGATAATTCACTCTCCTCATAAATTATATAGCTTTCTTTCAATGACTGTTAATCTGAGATGAAGCTCACCAGTAAGAGTGGAATGCGCAAACTGTAATGTCTCTCCCAGCACCAAGTATACAGGCGGTGTTTAAGAGCCAGCTCTAGCTATGTTGGCACAGGCTGCCTTGTTCTGTCTACTTTTCCTTAATGATACTGTTCAAATTACTTGAAAGTTCATCCCACATATGATCAACCAGCACATTCAGAACAGTTAGATGAAGAGTGGGCTGCATTACAGTGTCTTACCCAAAACTGTATTTTCCAAATTAACACTTTCCTCTTGGGTAGCACCATGACCTCCAAGACATGTACCTACATTGTCCTCAATATACTGTAAACTTACGCCATGCATATTAATGTGTGAAAGGCGCGTTGCTCGCCTACTAGTCTCTCATGTTGCTCAAGGTGTGTCTTGCTAGTTCTAGCTTGCAGAAACAGAGAGTTTTCACTGATATGCTACAGGGTGTTCAACCAGTTCTCACTATCTGCAAATAAACAAGCATGAGTGTTGGTATAGATACATATTTTATCCAAGTGGAAGCCAACATATGACATTGGTAATCCTCAAAGTTGGCAGTCACAACTTCTTTACATGCTTTTTTTATAATAATATCCATGTATTTCATTATATATAGTATAAGAACATCAGCTTTCATTTCACAATCAAAATGTGACATAAAACCTTTCCAAACCTTTACAGAAATGGAAAGCCTGGACACTAGAATTAGTAACTACTCAGTGAAAACTGTGACTCATTGATACCCCAGGAAAGTTATGATTCTATTCTCTACTCTTTTCCATGTTCTGGCCAACACAACAGCATTGTAGTACACAAATGCACGAGTGAGAATCTGAGCCCAAATCTGAGGTGAACCATGGTCTTAAATTCGCTAAA
>JAVHNF010015264.1:0-10249 GCA_034783455.1 Micropsitta finschii
TGAGGTGTCCCTGCCCATGGCAGGGGGGTTGGAACTAGATGATCTTAAGGTCCTTTCCAACCCTAACTGTTCTATGACTCTGAGCATATGAAAACCAAATATATCCAATTCATCCTCCAGCTGGTCATTAATCTTCAAAACCATAAAACTCAATTTAATTTTTGTAATTCTACATTTAGATAGGTTAAGAATGTCTTTATTTCTTGTATGTGCACGTAAGAAGAAAGAACATATGCACACTTTGCCTGGTTTTATTATAATCTATAATACATCCACAAATATAGTTGCTCTAAGGTTGCTCATCCATTACTTGAAATAACTCGGCAGTTTCACAGTCACAGCATTGATACCTCTGACTGAAGAAAAATTTTATTCACTCTTAAAAAATAGTCCAAATAAATTGAACATTTAAAAGATTATTTTTTTTTTTTATGTATTCTAGGTATCTACGGAGGTCAGCATACTGGGCTGAGGGCATCGTAAAGCCTCTGTGCAGCCAGTTCCACCATTTCACGGAGGGATTCATCATCTTCACTTCCTGGCTCACAGTCAACTGTCTGGGAACAAAAAAAATAGAAGTTAAGTTAGAACAACCAGGACTTCATCTTCCTTTTCAGCATGTGAACAATGCAGTGCTCCTCAGGGGAAAGGAAAAAATAGTCATACAAATGGAAAAAGAGAGTTATCAAGAGCAGCACTGTATGTTCTTAAATGGTCTGCCAACATGTAGAAGAGTACAGAGAAGATTTACGGAAGCCCTGCTGAGGAACAAGAAGCTTAATCTCAAGTGTTATGTTTGATTAATAACACGTTTCAAAACTACTACGTAAAATGCATTAAGTTCTGTACGTTACATTTAATTCAAAATCAAATAAAACCACACGAGGTTCAGTCCTTGGAGTTTCCATTTTATCTGTGAATTCACTCACACTGCATTAGGTTAATACTGTAAAACACATGCATTCATCACAGAGGTACAGTCCCTCTGTGCTGAGGGACCCTCCACACTGATATTCCCACACCCATAAAATAACATTTGCATCAATATAAAAGCCTGAAAAGATTCATCTGTCAGTAAAGCAAGTCTTCCTAGAGAAAGATGCTCACCCCAAACATACAAGTTGATCAACATTCAACCTGATTATCCCCTGACTGCTCTATCTCAAAGGGCAGCATTTGCATAGTAATACTATTCTTGATCCTATGGACTTTCAGGCTCTAAGATTGTACCTTCTCTAATTCAGTATTAACTTGCTGGTCCTCTGAACAAGTAACAGCTTTCAACCATAAAGATTTGTGAAGAGAAAAAAAGTGGGGGCATTTAAAACAGCAAACATATTTAATATTACCTGACAATGCTGTTAGAAGCATGTGAACCCTAAGAGCACTGTGTTAACAGTTACCATGGAAAAAGTAAATCCACAAATCCCACCATATAGTCAGATCTATACTGAACAGTTTTTAAGGCCATTAAAGTTTTGTAATAATATATATATGCACATGAAGAAGAACAGAACTTTCTTGTAAAATCTGGTTCACAATAGCACAAGCTTGCCATTGCCAACACAGTATGTAAAGTATTACAAAGATACACAAGATAGCAGCTCAGTTGCCATTAGGGCTTCTGTCAGTGCACAATAACATACATCAATAATGTATTATTAACAATAATGACACACATCAATATAATATTACATGATAATGAAGCCTAACTTCTTGATTAAGCATTACATATTTTTTTTCCAGTCTTGTTAACTTTTTCTCTATTGCAAGAGCTCTTTTCCTCAGTCCTATGTTTCTGTACTATGTATACATTGAAATGTAGCATATGTTTGTTAAAAAAATGAAAAAAGATGACATAGCAATCATGGTGTGTTAACCACAAGACTGTAACTCACTTTCCTCTTGAGATAATTAATATTCATTTAGTTTGTTTCAATAGGTAAGAAATTTTGGGCTGGGATCAACCTTCTTCTGGGTTCGTAGAACACTTAAAACATTTGTTATGGTTCCTCAGGACAGCATCTGGGAGCTACTCCAGAGTGGAATGGATTACTACAATGGGTAGTGGGAATACATTATATATTTTCAATATGCTATTAATAATGACAAAGTCAACACATAAAAATGTTTAAGAACACAGAAGACATGGTTTGAATCATTCTTTACAGTTCCTTACTTTTCGAATATCTAGGCATGATAGCTTCTTAAAGCAGCCTTCTGACATACATAACATTTAATTCTGAACCTAGCAAATAAATTAATAAAATACTTCTTTTTGTGAGCATTTCTGGCTTTCAGTTTAGCTACACAACTATCAAGATTACCAAAAACCCAATTATTACCATTGCTCCTACTCTGAAACCAGAGCCTGTTTTAAGAGCATTTACAAAAGAAATTGTGGGTTAAATCTTTTTCTCCTCTACAATCTTCTTTTATCCATTTTTATATAAGTAGAGCTGCTGACAAATACTGGCGTTTCTTCCAAATTTACTGCATTTGTTACATAAACATTTCTAGGGTTTTTTGATGAAGAAAACTCTGTAGGATACGCTGCTGTTAAATCAGTGAGCTCAGCTCACAGGCTGGGTCAGTATTTCTCTCAGACAGGCAGGGTACTGATCCACTGATGAGATTGTCAATGGAAATAATGGAAAGTGAACAAGCTTAAGCTGTTTTGATATAAAATACAAAATAATTTCCATAGCCATGGGTACATGATATTCTCGGCAGATCTGTATACTACATGGGAGACTCGCCTCTGCTAAATATAACACACAAAAAGGAGCGCTTTGCTGTACATACCCGAGTGTCCAGTGAAATGTTTGCAGTCTTGCCATCAACCGTGATGCACAGGACAGAGCCATCTTTTGAACTCACACAGTCTTCTCCAAACATATCCCTAGAACAAAGAACTATGCGTGTAAGACGTGGCCAAACAGCAAACTTATAATTTGTTTTCTATTAGCTTCAGGGTTCCAAAGGCATTTTGTCAGCAGAGTATCTCCTTTCAGCAACTGTTATTTAATCCACTTAAATATAACCAACAAATCCATATCTAAATTCTTATGAGAGTGGCTGTCACCTAACAGTAACTATTTTACCAAAATAAATCTTATCACAAATGAAAGGAAGGATTCTTTTATTTCAAAAGAGGCAGGATTTCTATATAAATAACAAAATATACATCAGAGTGGTACCAAAACAGTACTTCCACAACCACAGCATTTTGGGAGACAACATAAAAGTCTGCTTCTGGAAGAAAGTCCTGTATTCAAAATGTCAATGATGCTGAGATCTTTCTACTATACCTCTTTCTTTACGTAATTCCTGGCCTCACAGAAACCAGACTGAAGTAAATTTGCAAAAAGCATTTTAAAATAACTATCTTTAAACTGTATTATGCTAAAATTACTGTATTCACATGATTAACAGTGATCATTTTTCATTAGAAAAATATGCCAACTTACTGAAGCATGATCTCCATTCTCTTCCTATACACATCCATGTCTACCTTCTTTGAAATTTTATGTACTGCAGCTGAAAAGAAAAAGTCATTTTATTTTCACAGACATTTGCTGGGAGCAAAAATTGGCTAACTTTTACTGCCTAGTTCCTAATTGACTTTCATGAAGAAACAATCTAAAATCTACATAAGAGAGATATATATTTAAACAATTTACAAAGAAAATGTATTAAAGATCGAAGAGTCAAGGAAATACATAATTTTAAAATATATGCTCCCTGTACTTATCACATTTTAAAACAGAAAACTTTGCAAGTCTAATTCTCACTTTTTAATTCTCCTTTTTATTGTTATGCTCATTACTTCTCACATTTCCTTTACTAAAAAGTAAAAATAATCTACTTTCATCATTTGGTTATAATCTCTCCATTTTCTTTTATTATAAAGAAATACCACATCACAGAGGCTAGGAGCATGCAGAGAATACATAAAGTGAGATCAGACAGCAAATGTGAGTAGTAGTAATAGGCACAGACGTTCCTGGAATACCTTTTGGCATAGAGAGGTTGAAATAAAAATAATGATACTGTATTTAGACTTGGTTTTGAAATTAAGAGGTAGTTTAAATCAAGTCATTTTCATTTGAACATAATTATTTAAGTATTTGTTCATTAAAGGAGTCAGAGGTCTATAGGAAGAGCTAATTGTGAAAATCACTGTTTTTCACTGATTATAAACATGCATTTTCCACAGTTACCAGTTGCCATGTAAGAGTAGGCTTCAACAAATTAATGATTTACAAATAATGAAGACCAGGTGTCAATTCTGGTTTTAAGCAGCAAATCTTACTCCCTAAAAAGTTTCATAAGGAAGGGAAGTACAATAGGGGGATCACAATCTATTGCAAGGCATTTTATCTCTCTAAGCTTGATATAAACCAGTTAAGAAGTAATGCCTCAGTTAAATATGCATGCACCAAACTTAGTACCTTTCTGTATTTTGGGATTTGACTGCACTTCCAGTATCACTGTTGTCACAGTGTCTGCATACATATCATTAGCAGGATTTGCCACCCACTGGAGGAGAAAAAAAATAAGTAATAATATGAGACCATTCTTTGGGCTGAGTGAATAATGCAACATAAAACCGATGTAAAATTCATTGTGTTCTCCTATTTGTTTTCCTCTGAATTCTAGCTTCAAATGACTGCCATACATTTTACATCAAGTTATTAACTACTTTTAACTTGGTATATTCCAGTAACTTCCTGTGAAAAATTCAAGCTGCTGAATGCTTCTGAACACATTTGTGAAACAATAACAACTGTTGGAAAGGGGGAGAAAACACCATTTGACATTATTTCCGATTCTTACTTGCCACATGAAAAAGGGCACCAAATCTGCCATTACACTCCTGAGTCATGGCAAAAAGGAAACCAGCAGTGGCTAAATGAAACAACATGCATCAATACAGGACCATCGCTCAAGGGGAATTTTGTTCTACCTTTCATTCTCCTTGGCATCCAACAGAAAGCTACTTAAAACACTGAATTCTGCATAGTATTTATCTGATGATACTGTTTTGCAGAAACTGGAGAAAAAAATACTTCTCGCTCCCTCACCAATGCCCACCTCAAGGACTACCATGCCTGGCTCCTGGATCACAGTGATATTTTTGAAAACCTTCAGGGCTGGTTTTTGTTGAATTTCTATTTCTTCTACATCACCTAAAAAGTGACAACAAATGGTTAGGAAGAATAAAACCATACTGAAAGCAAGACTAACTTTACCTGCATAAAACCCCAGGTTATTTAAGAATAAGGAGTTGTCTGTTATTATACAGCTGCTCAGAGCAGCTCAAAAAATGGAAATGCATACTCTCTTCCCTCACCAGACAATATTATTTGCTTTGTTCTGGATTGTTTGGGGTCTTTTAGTATGCAATACCAACCAGTTTACTTGTTCTGAATTCTCACATTTGACCAGCTTAGCACACTGGCGTATGCACACCAGTGAAAAACAGAACAACCAAGAAATTCAGTGCTGCATTTGCAGAATGTGAACCAGCTCCTCTTAAACCCTTGAAAGATAACCCATTGCTTACATAAGCATACAGCTTAAACCAGAAGCATTTGTGTGCCATGTAGCACTTGGGTTATGAGACCTGAACATCAGCTGAACACAGATTTTTCTCTTCCTCAGTGATATGAATTAGATTCGGATCCTAGGGAAGAAAAAATATCCTGAGCTTCCAATCTGGGAAGGGATCCTGCAAAGTCTGTGTGCCTTTAAGGAACTAGGCCAGGAGCTGTCCCTGACCTTTCAGAAAGCTAAAGAGCAGCACTGGGGATCACATTAGTGGCAGATATAAATGGCTTCAGACTCAGAAAAAGCCAACCAGGTTAGATTCTTGTCCCTTGCGGAGGGACAGAAGAGGCTGTCTATCACAAAGGAGGATAGAGATCTTGGTTTTATTAATGGAATGGCATTCCATTAATTCTATTTTGGGGCTGCAGATAAAAGATCAATTAATAAATTTTACATCAGAATGGATACAGAACTCACTCTGTGGGCTGACAGGAAACAGAAGTTGCCCTAGGCTCTATACTGCTACATGCTCATGATTTTGTAATACAACTACAATGGAATCCCTCCAAAAGGATGTGTCATACTCATCAACTGCATCAGTCAGAAGCTGCGTAATCTAATGAAAGTTGTAAAATACAAAATGAACTGTGGCACTTCAGTCACTGGCAAAGAAATTTCCACTGAGAAGACCTCTGAAGACTGGAAGTTGTTTAAAAAGTTGACCAATATAAATCACAACCATGTCTTTCCAAATACGCACCAGTAAGTTTTTGTAGCTGATAATAAAGTAGATTAAAAGGACCTGTGTATGGAATGGCTTGTGTTTGTGTTACAGTGCTCATCGCCAAGTCTGTGTAATCTGAAAGAATTAAAAAGTTCTTATTAAAAACTGTCCCTTTGAACTGACTTCCTAAAAAATAAAATTGCCACTGTAGATCAATAGTGGCATCAAGACATTTAAGACAGAGGGTTGAAAAGGACAATCTGTAGTGAGAAGGGTGGAGTGTCTATTGTAAGAGAAATAATATATCTGTGGTTAAGAAAGTATCTGTGGTTAAGAAAGCAGTAAGAGCTTGTTATTTTATCATACCCATTAAAAAAAAAAACGAAAAGAGTATTCACTAAGTTTCAGTTACCTACTGAGCACATCACTGTCTTTACTTACTGGAGAGGTCACATGGAGAAAGGATGTGATAGTTAAAGTTTCTTTTAACTAGGATTCCAGAAATTCTCTGTCCTTGCTCTGGTTTCTTATCTGCTAAAGATCCCATCACCTGGAAGTCAAAAACATGTAACAGTCAACAAGGCAAACTGAAGTATTCACAGCTCAAATGTAGCTACAGAGACAAAACACAGTTTTCTCAGAAAAGTCAAACATCACATAAAATTAACTGAAAATAAAGGAAGGTCTTCGTACCCAACAGACGTTCTTGGATTAACACAAGAAAAGGTTGGAAGAATGAAGAGGCAAAAAAAACCCCAACCAAATCCAAACCCCAAATACAACACTAAATGAAAACCACTCACATACTTTGAGTGCCTGGAAAACACACACAATCTGAAACCAATTAAAAATAGAGACTTGGAATAATAAGTGTGGTTTTTATCCCAGAGAAAAATACTGTTGTACAGATAAGAAACTACTGATTTTATACCTTGGCAAGTTTTTCTCCTCTGAAGTTTAAGGTTACAGCTTCAGTATTCCTAGGATTATGAACTTCTATGTGAACTTCATCATTATCCTCATATTCCCGAATCAATGCTGCTTTCAATCTGGCCATTTCATTCTGCTCACCATGAACTAAAATCTATAGGAAGGACAGTTTTCCTTTCAGCAGAAGTTACTTGACCAACCAGACATGTTTAGTAAACAAATTATTCCCCCAAAATTGCCATCTTGTACCTCATCTTTATAAAATTGTCAATATACGAAATATTGGCTCAATTATATTACATAGTTTTATGTCTTTGATATTGCTGAGTTATCCGAAGGCCTAGATTTCACAACCCCGAGTATCAGTAGAAAAATACATGCAAATAAGCAGAGTGCACAACAGAGATTCCATTTAACTTTTCATACACTGTTATATTATGAAAGCAAAGCATTAACTAAAGTTCAACAATAGAAGTTAGTCAGCTTTACATTTTTGTGTCTGCATGTAGACAGCTATAAACAAAACAAAAATGCAATTCACAGGTTGTTTCACAGTTCACAATTCTCTTTGCCAAGTTAAATCTTTTCTTCTATGATTTGTTTTCCTTCTTATCTGTGCTTGCACACTGACTCTCCTCCAGTCTCAGTAAGTTTCAGATCCTAGTCCGCATTTTCATATTCTGGTCTTTCACACCTCCTGCTCCCTGTGATTTGCTCATGCTTTTTCCCTCAATTGCTGCCTTTGTCTTTTGCTGCCTGCTGCATACCTTCAATTAATATTTTCTTGTTTATCTGGGGGCAAATTACAATGAATTATTCCAATACCAGTGCCCACAACTTGATGTGGTCCTATATTGTATTTTATTTCTGCAAAACACTGCGGAAACACGTTATGGACCATACCAATTTCTTCAAAGTCATCCCCAGATAATCCCCATACACACAGTCAGAAGCAAGTTCATCTTTTAAGGTAACATGATGAAAACCAGGTAAAATCTTCACCTTTCATTACTAAAGGCATAGGGATCCTGGCTACTGCTAGACACCAGGATGCCTTGATGATGATGATAACTTCACTCCACACCTTGATGACACAAGGCTGTGAAGTGGTTTGATGAATCCCACTCTGGAGAAATAGGCAGCATGTATACTAACCACATGTGGAGGTTTCAGGGCCCGGATAAATTCACTGGTTTGTTGATAATCTGTGTGAGCAGAGAAAGAAATGTAGTCCACAGACATCTTCAGTGGCAGTTTTTGCCCTGACATAGTTGTGATCTCTTCAGGTTCAGACATGATGTGCTACAAGAAAAGACCACTTTAAATAAGACACCATGTAACAAATGCTTTACATTTCCAAACCATATGAAATAATATTGGCAGTCAGGTTAAATGTGAAGAATTTATCTCAAATTTCACAAAACAAACACTCACAAATGAAAGAAGCATGCACAATACACATCGTTTCATCTTTTGTATCCTCAGATAGGAACTCTTCAGATCCTGCCAATCTTGGGGGTCATTCTTTTTTCCAGATGCATCTTTCTCAAATTTACATTAAAATTGTAGCTAGTGTGTGACTTCTATCTCTAAAGGCAAAACTAGAAGCTCTGATGCTCTCAGCTGCTGGAATTTTGAAAGATTTAATTCTCTACAGCTGGACAGCAGCACTACATGTGCAAGGCGGTCTGATCTCTGACACTTAAGTAGCATTAGATTTAATATCTATTCCTCCAGAATTAGGATTAGAGCTCCCTTCTCAAAAAGTTAAATGGTGGAGAGGTCTGAAGTTGGAGAAAAGTATCAACCATTCTTTCTCATGACAACATAACTTCTCCTGGAAAAGATTATTTTCTCTAACATCACTAGAAATGGCCATATGCCAGATTTCTGTACTTTTCATTACTATTAGCTAAAAACAACTAGTTTTAACATCATAATTATGTGTACCTGACAACAATCTTCTCAGTAAATTCAAATAAAGATGCTTGCCATTGGCAAATTCTTTTTACACTTAACATGAATACTTCTACATATTAAGTCGTTATGCATTAGCGACTCACCTTAGCAAGTGTTCCTTCAACACAGTACCCTGCTATAATTACTCCATTTCTCTTATCTGTGCACCAGCTTTCAAACAACTCTCTGGATAAGCCACTCTGCATCATACCTGGGGATGCCATCACAACACTTGGGCCAATATCATCAAAATGATCCATACTCTAAATGGACAAACAGCAAGAATATCAGATACCATAACTTAGTCACATGAAGGACAGCCTAGCTGCACCCTTGAACAAGGTACAAGTAGAGCCCTACATTCACCAATTATACCCCATCCTCATAAACAGTGCCCTTTGCAGAAGAGTTCCTCCTATTGATGCCCATATGGAACAAACTATAAGCACAGGGATCTACAGATCTCCTCAACAAGCCCTCTAAACACTCAGATAGCAGATAACTTGGATATAAACCTGTACCTAATCAACCTACTGGGCCAGTCAACATGCAAACTGTTCAGCAGCTTCTGTGAGGGTGATGAGGCACTGGAACAGGTTGCCCAAAAAATGGTAAATGCTCCACCCTTGGCAGCGTTCAAGGCCAGGTTGGACAGAGCCTTGGAATGACATGCTCTAGTGTGAGGCGTCCCTTCCCATGGCTGGGGGGTTGGCACTAGATGATCTGAAGGTCCTTCCCAACCCGAACCATTCTTTGATCCTATGAACTTTTCTGTTACCCTTCCTCTTTTGTAAGACAACCTTAACTCAAGCTTACCTTCAGATTACTAATATGCTTGAAAACAAATGGATTGTTGATGTTAATTTGCTTGCGGATCTTGTCGTTCATGGCATTGACATATGTCTGATAAACTGCCATACACTTCTTTGCCAAGGAGGAGGCATAGTATATAAGGATATCATGGAGTTCAGGATGATTCTGCCAGTATTCATCTACAAAAACCCAGAAACACTGAAGAAAAACAAACAAAACCACCCACTAAAATCCCCACACAATGCTCGCCACAGCACTGCCTCCGAAGTG
>JAVHNF010015265.1:20460-31796 GCA_034783455.1 Micropsitta finschii
AAAATTGCTCACCACCCACTGACTGATACCCAGGCCAACCAAGCAGCGATCAGTCTCTTCTGGCTAGCTCGGTTTATATACTGGACATGACATTCTGTGGTCTGGAATACCAATTTGGCTAGTTTGGGTCAGATGTCCTGTCTGCTTCCACCCAGCTTCTTGTGCCCCTCCTCAATGGCACAGAGCATGAGAGACTGAAAATTCCTTGAATCAGGATAAGCATTACTTAGCAACAACTAACACATTGGTGTGTTTATCAGCATTGTTCCTGGACTAAAGCTAAAATACAGCACTGCACCAGCTACTAGGAAGAAAATTAACACTGTCCCTGATGAAACCAGGGCACACACTGAAAGCTTCTTAAGACTTTATTGAAGTGTTCTGATCTAGAGAAGCTAAATCCTTGAACTTCAGCCAGACTCTTTAGGTGCAGTTTTTGTTTTGATTTTGCATGTAACAGACATTCTGATGCTAGGATGACACCAAGGCAGAATGAGCAATGCTTCTGCATTGATCTTTGACATTTCTTTTCTTGCCAGCCATTAGTTTTTATTTCTTTAAAATATGTATCAGGTATCTAGATATTTTTAGTGGGTTCTTCTTGGTGCTTATTACACCACTGCTTAGAGTAGGCATCGTCTATGGTATTTGGTTGTCAATTTTTACGAGAAAACAATGTCAAGTCTGCTTTCCTGTTACACATCATGGAGTATATGAGTTGGCTTCTGCTATCCTGTAGATCCACCAAAGTAGAGTGAAATGCTACTCCAGTCCTTTGTTTGTTGCTTCACCTATTAAGCTTCAAATTCTTGCTCAGGCCAGGATTTCTTATATTCTTGTGGCTTTTTTCCACTGAAGAAATTGCTGGTTCCATTAGTAGGGTCTCATTTCAAACTCAGAACCCAGAGTTTAAGTTAAGTACTTAGTATCCTTCTCTTCTCATTCTCCTAAGATGAAAAGAGACTTACCATTTTCTGCAAGTGTTCGCAGGACCTCAAAGATAATTTCTAACCTCTCATGGTTCTCTGCTCTTCTCAGTTGTTTTACCAGCTGTTCAGCAACCTTTGTCTTGCTTAGAGCTTCCTTGGCTGTATCTGTGTATATGATAAAGTCAGGACTTTGAATGCTTCTTTATCTGATTAAATGTTAAACCTATAATCTGTCAATTTGCCACATGAAGTTATGCCCTCTATACTTATTTGTGGGTCAAAAGCTGCCCATTAATTCTGAATTGTTTTTAATGTATAATGTATCGGCTATTGCTGGTACTCCAGGAAAGAGTAGTTAATTCTCCAGTAGAGGTAACTACGGCCAGTCTCTGATTAGGTATCAGTAGGATTTAAAAACCAAAAGCCCAAACAAAAACCCCAAACCACCACTCCAGTCCCAAATACCCCCAAAACCAAACCCAAACAAAAACCCAAAACAAGCCAAATAAAAATACCTCACAAAATCCCCCAAAACAACTCCCAAACCTGTGGGCATTCTGCATTTACAATGAAAGGCAGCAACAGTATGAAGATTATATTTTGCTCCGAGATAAAAAAACATTTACTTACCAAGGTCTGCAAGGTTGCATAAGGCCAGTAGATCAACATGGACAAGTGGTTCACTCTCTGCATAATCGGTTAATACTCGGACTAGTGGTGTGATTACTCCAGCCTTCACCAGCTCTTCCTGAAGTTCCCCTGGTAATAAGAATAGAAGTTACAGGTGATTAAATAGGGACCAATTAAATTGGTAAAAAGGGACCAACTGAGATGCTTTGCAGCAGGATGTTCTGGTACGTTCTCACACTGTCAGAATTTTTGCAGCTTTTATGCTGGGTGTTCATGCTAATGCATGTGTATGAGAAATGAAGGTTCAGGACAGTGTTGCTGGACCTCCTGGTTCTACTTTGACTAGAGGAATTAAGCCATTGTAAAAGATATATAAACACAATTGCATGAGCATCTGTACTACTAGTGCAGCCTCTAAAGTGAGTTTTGATGGCCTGTATCTCTTGGTGTGTGTCTGAAAATTAAGTGAGGCACAGACAGTTGGCTTATTTCTCTCAGGGAATGGGAATCTCAGCCTTATTATTTTATAGCTTCTTTTGTTCTAAAGGTCAGGGAGATGGAAGGGACTGGAAACACAAGATAAAGCATAGCCTGGTGACGGCTCTTTTCAGGAATCAACAGTGTTCTGACTCATATAGCAAATGTCTATATTTTCATGTTAGAATAATGGGTTTCATTTTGTTTATTTTTCTTTAAAAAACATTTTTGTAAAACAGGACACTTTACCAATATTTGAGCTATTATACTACTGAAAGGCAGACTACTTTAATCTTAGGGATTCATCCTCTTCTAGTGATTTGAATGCTGATTTTCCAGCATGCGGGGAATCTTGGGAGTGCTTGAGTTCAAATTATCTTTGGATTTTTTGTAGGCTGAGTAAGTTTCTCAAGCAGGTGTAAATCTGTGTTACTGAGGGAAACACTGATAACTGTTTTCTTTCTTTTTGTAGTCATCTTGTCACATCTGTGCTGGGCCTGTGTTCTAACAGAAGTGAAGCACATTGATAAGTATGGCCATATGCTGCAGTAATGCTGGTGTACACTAGTTGCATGAGCCTTACATGTAATCATATGGGGAGGTTTTTTTATTGTTATTCCTTGGCAAATGCATGTTAATTTGCAGCGGGTTAGTAGAATCTATGCCAGGTACCTATCATGCTTGGAATTCGTGGAAACAGTGCAGGAAAGCAAACCTGTAGCTTTCTAAATAAAGCTATGTAGGTCCACACCAGAAAGATAAGGCATGTTAATCTTTCCTTCATGAAGCCTTAAAATAATTGGCTTCTGACTACCATCTTGCTTACCATTAGTTTAGAAGCTGATTTAAAGGCTAAACCAGTATGATACCTGAATACTACGGGATCCTTACCCTTAGAGAGTTGAGAAGTAACCCATGCCACCAGAAAATCATGACAAACTACCAGAAGCTTTTAAATCTTGTAGCAATAATGGGTTTGCAGAAGAAAGGCAAAACCAGTGACAATCAGAATGATATGGAACTAGTGAAGTATCATTACATCATGACAAATATTGCACATTGACCTGCTACTTCAGAGAAATTGAAGATATCACCATTACTTGGGGATATTTTGTTTAGGGAAACAAAGATGATTTCAAAATTGACCTAGATGACTGTACATTAGTAGTCTGGGCTTCTGGAAAAGATTGAAGAGTATTTGTACATCTCTTTTAGTAAGCTCAGCAGCTTATTAAAAGAGGGGCATTTGTCAGATCTTTTTCTCCAGCACTGTCAGTTTTCATCTCAACCTCTTAACCTTTGCCAGTTGGCAAATAAAACGCAAGACCTGGTAACTGCAGGAAGCCCTGATAATGAGCTGCTTCAGAAAATCTTTTTTGATAATGAACTCTGAACTGCACATGCAGTCTGGAAATACAGACTTTACTACACTGCAGTACTGGAGACTGACCAGTATTCCTAGTTTGCAAGCAGAGTTATTTTTAATCTGTGGGAATTTCATGTAGCCCTCAGATGTAAGGACAGATTTCTCTGACCTGAACATCACTAGAACCACTCCTTCCAGACTGCAAGTGTTGCAGTGGCAATTTGTTTCATCTGCAAACAACAAGTGATTCAAGACTTGTAGTGCTTAAGGCCATACTCCAAACCCAGCTGTTCTAACTAAACCCAGACATCTAACTCAAGTCTGATGCTTGCAGTGCATTTTCAGTTTTAACTAGCACTAGCTCAACAGACCAGTGATACCCTATGTTATACAACTGAAAATATTATTTAGCCTCTTTTGTTATAATAATCATTCTTTGCCAGGCTTCTTTTCCTTTTCCTATGTATACTACTAATATATAGAGAGTATTAGTTATTATTACAAATAACCAAGCAGATAGGCTCATTCTTAGATTACATAGGATAATGTAAGACACTCATGAGTAATTATTAAGCTAAAGAAACATCTTGAGAAAACTCATGTTTGGTTGGATTTTTTTTCCCAAGCTTCTACCTTGTCACTCTTTCTGTGTTTGAATACTATTTTTAGTCAGTCAGGTGATTTTCCAGTTATCAGTAGATGCAATTTTGTGATCACGTTATTTACTAAGTGTTGCAGTTGGATGCTGTGTAAAGCAAATCAATATAAGGCTTAGAATGCAGTTACAAGGAAATTACTTTTCTTTAAAGTGGATTATCTACCTTAGAGAGAAGTGATGCATTATTTCTTTCTGGGTTTTGTTGGTTTTAGTTTTGGGGGATTTTTTAGTTACTGGTATAATGTCCCTGAACTGACATGAACTAAACCTAAGGTTTAGGTATTGAGTATTTTGATTTGACAAAAACAAAACTTCTGCTGCTTTTACCCTAAAAAATTCTTTCCATCTGAGTGTAATGTGACTGCTGAAAGTTATGGTATGAACTACCTTACTTGCATGTATTTTGTTCAGATAAAAAAAAAAAAAACCTCAGATTTTAGCTTAGATCAAACCATCCTAATCATTTAGCAGTAGCTCATTTTAGTCTACTATGTACCTCTTCAAACTAATACATAGGCTAAACAACAATAAAATTGCTTTGCTTTAAGGTCGGAAATTTTATCTAACTCAGCAGATATAAAGCACTTCATTCTTGTTTACTACAGTTACCTATATAAAGAAATTGCAGGAGAGATTACAGATTGATACAGAGCTGTAACTTGTATTGATCGGTTTACCTATCAAGAATGATGTTTCAGGAAGTCAGCCTTCAAGAGCCCACTTAAATTTTGCATTATGTCAAGCAAAACAGATATTCATAGGGATTTTAGGCTGATTCCGTATTTTTTAATTTATAAATTCTCTGATCTCCTGAATATGGCAGTTTTGTATCCTATAGTGTAAAGCATTCACTTTACAGGGGGTCCTCAGAGACAGTATAGCACAAGATATTGCAGACATATGGACAATAAACTAAAAAAGCTTTAAGTTATTTCTGGTCTGAAAGAGAATAGCCAAACAACTCTTCCAGAACTAAGTGATCAAAATACCAGCACTTACACTGCTGATAGTTTAGGAAGTCCAGGTGTCTTGATGATGTATTTTCCTATTTCCTGCCAGCACAGAGGTAAAGCTGTATAGGCATATTTGTTAGATGTGTAATTAGTGGACTTGCATCCTGAAGTATTTTCAGGCTTCCACATTTGGAGAAGTGATTGTGATTGCTTCAGTTTTTGTTTCATAAATGCTTCTACTACTGTATTTCTTCTCCAGATGGCTACCTCCAAATCCAACATACCCTTTCCTATTTCCTCATGGTTTAAAGTAGTGTTGTTAATTTTGCATTGGAAGCATACACCATACTTGATTTGAAAGAAATAAGGATTCTCATTTTATACCCTTGACAGAAATATACTTTTTACTTAGAGGCCAGCCACATGTACAATTTATTTGGCATTTGGCCCAGCTGATGGGGTCAGAAGCTTCTGGTGAAAGGAAGAAGGAGCAGCTGGGCACAGCAAAAGACGGACGGCACCTTCTCAAGAGAATATTCTGCCAAGTGAGTTTTCATTTCACTGGCAGCTGATGCATTTTAAGAGCTCCCCACCTCCTCAGCTGTGATACAACTATTTGGTCATGCTCTGAGGGTGGAAGCTGCCAACAGGTAAGACAAAGAGCAGAAATATATTTATATGTCATAAAAAGATGATGTGGTGTCATACATTTGTCCATTCTTCCTAAGCCAAATGCAGTTGTAAGGATGTAATGCGCCTGAGATGACCGTAGTCTAGGAAGTTGAAGACCAGTCTTATCAGAGAACATTAACAATCTTGAACAAGTCACTTTTTCCTCATAATCCAAGTAGAATATGGGATCTTTTACTTAGAAGATCTGGCTTAGTTCAACCACAGTTATTGAAACTGAGGAGGGAATTACTGAAGGATGTACACAACCTGTGTAAATACAAGTTCAGAACAGCTAATTGTGGCAGCTCTTTCCAAACTGGAAACCTCTCTGTGCCTTAAAATCCATTCTGGATAAGGTGGATATGCTGGTTCTCCAGCATTAGTCCAGCTCCATGTGGTACTGCACAAAATCTGGTTTACAATTAAATACTATTTATTCCTGACATGCTTCAACTTTCTTGAGGTTTTAGCATTATGCATACAAAATGGAGGCAACAAAATTTTAATTCAATCAAATGCAGGAATAGAAACTTTTATTTCCTTCTTATGTGCTATGTGTTACTAACTGCTGCTAACTTGTGGCTTTTGTAATTATTTTTAAACATCATTTAGCACTCTATTGCAAGTCCTAGTAGTATCTTTTAATCTGTATTTTGGCCATGGCCAAACAGAAAACAATCCAAACCTGTACAAATAACAGTAGAAAACATAATAACCTTCATTATCTATTGTAGCCTATCTACATGTGTTTAAAACTGACTCTCAGTGGCAGATAAAGCACCTCAACCAGCAGGAATGGATCAAAGGCATAGCTACTAAGTAAGCCTCCCTTGCAATGCACGAAACATTTTCACATGGATGTGAGTCTTCAGCTGGTATTATTCACCTCTGAGTCTACTGTTTTGCCAGTCTTGCTGTGCATTACTAAGCAGCTGTTGTTTTCCACCCAGGAGATGGCTGTATTTCAGCAGCTGGTAAAGTGATATCTGTACATGTATTCAGGGCCAACTTTAAGATCCGTTCATGTCAATGATGTTATGAGCCTATCCAAGATGATTTTGTCTAAAACATAATAAGGACACTTATGAATCTTCCGTCTTGGATTAAACTCTGCTAAATGTCTACAGAGACAGAGCCCATATTTTCCAGTCCAAATACCTCAGTTGGAACTCTTTGCCAATGCAGGAAGAGCAACATAGAAAAAGCATGTTGTTATTGAGCTTTTGGAATAGACAGTACATGAAAGAAAGACAGGAAAGCTGACATTAGACTGCACAACAGTCCAGTCTGGCATTTCAAGACAGTAATATTAAATCTATTTTGCCTTTTTAAAAGTTTTTTGTTTTCAAGTGCTGGTTCATCTCACATTGCCAGCCCCAAAGCAAAATGAAAAAACAAAACCAAAGGTACAAATTAAAGAAGGTCATGAGACTGAGCTAAGAGCACATTATTTCCATAGGTTTCTAGCCTGTTTGAGGAATTGGCAGCTATTTTGTTGTGCCTGTGCCTATTGCAGCTGGATGTGCTTATGGCTACCGCTAGCCCTCCCAAACTCAAGTCCAGTCACTCAAAGGCTCCCGCTGCTTGTCTGAGGTCACTGTGCACCAGCATCCCTCTAAAATTCAAACAGCTCATACTGCACCAAGTGCCGAGCACTTGCCCAGCCAGGCCCACTGACTCCTTTCCGGGGTTTCCTTCCTCTTCAGCTCCTGCCAAACCATCTTCCCTCCCGCCTGCACCCCGAGACAGACAGGGCTTGCTTTGACACCCTTATCTGGAAACAAGGCTATAAAAAGACAGGAAACTCTCTGTTAGAACATGTAGGAAGTTATCTCGAGAACAGAGGAGATTATCACAGTGGTCCAATTTGTTTCTTAAAAAAAACCAATCAACTAATAAACCCAACAAAACCTCAGGGAAGGTGATCTCTTGCCTGCGGTCAGGCTGCCTGCTGCGGGGCATCCGACTGCTCTAATTGCTGAAGAGGGCGGCCCGAGGCAGGACATCAGGGACCCCCGGAGGGCAGGGAAGCACAGGGTGCCTCAGGGAGCCATGGCGAAGCGCAGGCAGAGCCGGAGGCTGGGCACCACCGATGTGCTAAGGGACAGGAGAGAGGATGGAGAAGGGAAGTTGGCGGGTCCCCGTCAACGACTAGGCAGAGCCTTCGGGGGCGACCTGAGGTAACGCGTGCCAGCAGCACAGCACAGCAGCGGCGTGTGCGGGGGGCGGCCCTGCTCCCTGAGGGGCTGCAGAAGGCGAGGGGGTCTCACTCACGCCACCGGGGCCGTGCGCGTTCATCCACCCGCCAGCTGGCGCTGACCCTGCACGCCGAGGGAGTTGAATGACTGCGGCCCGGAGGGACAGCAAAAGCAAAGCCATCCATCTAGTCATCCATCTAGCCATCCATCTAGCCATCCATCCACTCCTGCCCTCCGGCCGCGGCACCGGGCCGCGGAACCACCGCCTGTGCCGCCACCTCCCTCAGCGCGGCCCCTCATTCCCTCAGGCAAGCTCAGCCCCACTCGCCCCTCAACCAGCTCCCCTCATCTCGCTCCAAACGATGCTTGTTTTGGGCAGGGCTGAGGGGCGATGCTGGGGACCCACAGGCTCCTGCACCCCCCATCCCTTTCCCCTGGGTCCATCCGCATTGGAGCGCAGCGGGGGCTGCTGCGGGGCCAGGTCTCCCCACGCCGTGGGTGCTGGGTGATTCAGTGCTCATTTACACAGTGACTAACGAGCCCCCCCCCCCCCGCCCCACTGCAGCCGCCCCCCTGCAGCCGGGTCCCCCCCATAGCACCCTCAGCCCCACGCGAGCAGGAGATGCTGAGTGCGCTGGTAACTCCCGGCACCACCACCAGAGCCCCTTCCCAATGCCATGGGGGGGGCACAGATCCCGACGGGAGGGCTGCAGGGTTGGGTGCTGGAGCTCCGGAGCAGCCCTCCTGTCCCCCAGCCCCATGCTGGTCTCAGTTAGGCTCTGTTCAGTCACATACGGCCGCGCGGTGATGCCAATGCCGGCACCGAATTCCAGGCGCATGGAAGTGATTCTCCCGGGGCAGCAGCGGGAGCCCCTTCCCCAAGCATTGCCCCTGAGCCCGCTCCGTATCCAAAGCAGGGCACACGTTTTGGGTGCTGCCCTCCCCACCATCCACATGCCAGAGCCCTTCCAGTGGGAGACACAAGGTCCCCAGGGTGCTGCAGGCTCCTTGGGGATGCTCTTCTCCCCCAGCAGAGCCCAGTGCCTGACAGCAGCACTCAGGGTGCATCGCCATTGCGTCTCCTGTGCTTTACCAAGGACATTCCACAGGGATTGATCCCCTGGGGCTTTTTCCCATCCCTGCCTCTATGGCTGGGGGGATGCACCCCAAACTGATGGGCACCGGCGCCGCAGCAGCGGGGTCCTGCTGCCTGCCGCTCAGTACTTTTCCAGCTATGGATACCATATGCTCCGTCCCCGTCCCATCAAATCCCATCTCCAACTCGCCTTTGAGACAGAGCCAGCAGCCCCGATCCACCTGTCCTGAACTAATCCCGCCTGCAGGACACGGTGTTCTCCTGATTTTCTATGGACCACGCTCGCTGCAGCCGGGCAGCGCTTGTGTTTATAGCAGCCCTCCACAAAACAAACCCCAGGGCTGCTGCCAGCACCCGCTGAGGCTCCCCACAACCCTGCCCCAAACCCCAGCTTCTGCCCCCATTCCGCTGCATCCAGGCGGGTATTGTTTTCCAGCTGGAAGCAGCGTCCCAGCGCTCACGCCAGGCTCCAAACCTCCCCCTTTCATCTTTATGTGGCCGCTTCAAAGCCCTCAGCCAGGGAATTCTTTGCCTCCGCTGGCCCGGGCCCGTGGGTGGACACAAGCATTTGGTGTTGGATGCTACAGCCCCTGCGAGGCACCGGGCACCGGGCACGCCGCGCCATGGGAACCCGGCCGCCCGCGGCGCCGGTCCTTGGGGGCTCCTTGGGTCACAGCCATCAAGCTGCTGCTCTGGAGTGCAGAGCCATGGAATGGGCTGGGATGAAGGCAGCTCAAAGCTCCTCCAGCTCCGATCCCTGCACGGGCAGGGGCACCTTCCGCTAGAGCTCCAAGCCCCTGTGTCCAACCTGGCCCTGAGCTGGACCAGTCCCCTCCCATCACCTCCTCACCCCTGCGATGGTGGGATGGGGATGCTCCCGGTGCTGTTCCCGGTACCTTGGGCGAGTCACTTCCCTGTTCCTGTTTATTGCAGCCACCTGCAATAAGGAAACACTGCAGCCCCCAGGCAGGAGCTCCTCAACTGGCGCGGGACACTGCCAGACCCCAGCCTACACAAAGAACTCCTTAGGGAAGTGCTGAGCTCTCCTCCCAGCACTGGGAATGCCGCTGTGCTGCTGCATCAATGCCCGCGGGCGGAAGGGTGCAGCCAGTGCTGGGGAAGAAGGATGTGGCTCCCGCTGGGGTTGGCGGGGACGGTGGGATGTGATGCGCTTCAGCATCCCCCCGGGACCAGCTTTAGTCTGGCCTGCAGGAGAGGCACCGGCCTTGTCTCAGCGCTGCCTGTCCCGTGTTAACAATGGGATGTCCTGACCAAAACCCTCACCTGAAGACGAGGAAAACCGGAAGATTCCCAGGAAGAGGATACAAACAGGGAGCCTTTCACACAGCTCCCTGCTTCACCGACACCCCCCCCCCCAGGCAGGAGCCAGCACAAGCAGAGCACAGGGGACATCGTGGCCAAGGACAGGGGCAAAGGGAGCTGCCAGGGGATGACAGCATCCAGACGGGGCGGGCGGCAGTCGGGATTCAAGGGCTCATCCAAACAAGCCACCCACAACCAGCGGCCGCAAGGGCTTGCAGGGCTGGGGGCAGGAACCAGAGGGACTTTGTGGTGGCTCCAGGGAGTCTGATTCCTGGGGCTGCTGGAGCAGGGGACGGGAGCAGCAGGAGCAGCATCCCCAGGCACCATCTGGAAGGTGAATCAGGCTCAGAGAGCCCCAAGTGCTGGGTGAGGTGGAACTCGTGCTCCCTGCACCTGCTCCAGTGGAAGGTTCCCCTGCCCGTGGCTGGGGTTGGAGCTGGAGGAGCTTTCGGGTCCCGTCCAACACGAACCATCCCATGATAACCCTGATTCCACGGTGCCAGACCTTCAAAGCGGGATTAAATCCCAGCCGTGTTCTTCGCCAGCCTAAGGAAAAGGGTGAGAGGAGGAGGAAGGTGGCGGGGCAGCAACAAGGCAAGGAAGGAAGCTGAAGGGTGGAAATTAAAGCCAGCTGTGGTTAATTCAGGCCACCCCTTCCTGCAAAGCCATGGCACGGCGCGTACACAGCAGCCTCCTCTATTTGCCGGCACACACCGGTTCTGGTTACCCGGAATCACAGAACAGTCAGGTTGGAAAGGGCCTGAAGATCATCCAGTTCCAACCCATGGGTAGGGACGAAAGAGACCGTGAAGATGCGCCCTCAGCATCTCGAACAAGTTCCAAGCCTGAGCTCAGGATTTCAGTGAGACAAACCCAGCTGAATAAAGCCAGAAGATAACGTACAAGCAGGGCTCGAAGGCAATCCCATGGGACAGGGTCATTGCGTCCCTGGTAAGAGGCAGGTCCACCTAAACCAGCCCAAACTCGCCTCGAGCCAGCACTGCGGGTACCACGGGGAGGACGGGTGCCACCAG
>JAVHNF010015265.1:32647-43133 GCA_034783455.1 Micropsitta finschii
ACAGCACCTGGGCTGCTTTCACTGCACATCGTGGATTGCCCTTCAGGATTTTTGCCAAAGTTAAAAAGATCCCACTCTCTCTGAGTAGGCTGAAGGATGTTTGCTCTGTAATGATAAGAGTGTTAATACCTGCAGCAGGTTTGTAACTGGTTTATTTGCATGTTTGTTTCCTGTACCTTCATAGAGGGTATCTGTGGGATCCAGGGTTCTGATTTAGCAAGGTACTTAAAGGCTGTCTCAGTCTAAATGTATGAGACCAGTCATCTGCTTGAATTGCAGCAAGTGTAGTTCCAGCTGATGATTCTGCTTCACGCAGAACTGAAGCACAGGTGGCAAAGCAAAGAGGAAAACAGCTTCATCATCTTTGACTATAAAAGGATGCTTACATAATGCATGGGAAGTCAGGGATTAAGATTCTATTCCTGAGGTATGGCTTAGAAATAAATTTTGTAGGTAGGCACAACATCTTTTATTAGACTAGCAATTAGAACAGTCAATTCGCTTAGTTTTTTTTTCATCAAAGGTATAGGTTATTGTTCTTAAGGTAGTAAATCACCATCTGCCAGGAGTTTCAGGTAATTGCAGGCCTGTGCTATTTCAGGAGAATGGGCAGAGACCTTAAAGACTTCCTTATAAGGAGTCTGGGAGCTGCTTTTGAAATTCCTGATCTGATAGGTTCACCCCAGTTTAATTCTAGGAGTCTGTAGTAAATAGAATATTAAATTTAGAATTTGTCAGCAGCTTCAGGTGTTTTAGTGACCAGTAGCTTTTCTGGTCACAGGTAGATTTGCAAGTATCTGAAAAGAAAGGAAAACAACAAAATAGGCTCAGGACAGCTGTAATTGTAGCAGCAATCACTTCTTGCAATACAGATTATCACAATAGACAAAAACCTTCAGTGAATGCTTTTGGATTGTACAAATGGTTAAATAGCAATCTGGAGTGATACTTAGCTATCTTCAGTAAGAGCCAGGAGAATCCCATTCAGACTTTCAAGGATCTGATCTTCAGCTTCTGTGTCATCTCCACAGAGCTCAAGGTGTTCCAGGTGTTGACTGAGGGTTTCTAAACAGAATGGGATAGAAAACTGGTGAGCTATTATGGAAAATATTTTGAGCTCTTTCTGGTGTTTCTTTTTAGTGACAATGGCTGCCCATAAGATCATGTCCTGAAGGGTCCAGATCTAAATATGCTCATTAAATAACTAATTTAATCCAAGCGCATGGGATCAAAGGCTTGGTCTGCTTCTCAGACAGCACATAGGTCTTGTGCAGGCATAAACATGCAGAGATAAATTCTATCTGGAAAAAGAAATTAGCATATGATAACTGGCAGTTTGAGGTGACAAGGAAAGAGGAATAATTAGAAAACCCAAATTAAGCCTGACATTTCTAAATACTTCTTTACTATAAAGATGGTATTTGCAGTTCAACTAGCTGTATATCTACTCTGGTAGTGACCAGCAGCAGGCATTGAAAGAATGCAAGAGTGAAACAGATACAGTAACATACTTCTCCCTCAGTTTCTGGCAACACTGGACTTTAGAAACATATCTAGTATTTATATCTGTATATTTAATACATTTTGATGGACTTTTATTCCATAAATATAATTACTTATTTAAGATAATTCATACTTTATCTCCACAGCACACTATGTCATCAAGTTCCAGTTTCACTGTTGTAAGAGTAAGATTTTAAAGCTAAGTAAAGTACTTAGCTTTAAAATAGCTACTAAAAAGCTCGAAACTAATTGCCTTTGAGTTTCTGTAGCAAGAGAAAGGAATGATTCTATACTATTTGTCCTTCCCATGCTTGTCGTGATTAGATGGATTTATATCATATCTCGCCTATATAATTCTTCTACTGGTTCATCTACTACTTTATCTACAGAAGCTTTTATAACTTGCTTCAATCCTTTTCCAGGTAAGGAGCTAAAATTTGAAAGTCTCTTCACGATACAGGTGAATTAGGTTTAAGACAGAGATTGGAATGCTTTGTTTTCTACTCTCTTAATCCTTTGTCTATTTAAGAATGTGTTTTGTGCAGCTATTAAAAATTACTCAATCTTTTCTGGGCAGATGGAGTTCATTTAGACCCCACCATTTTTCATTCATAGGCCATCATCTCCCCATATATGTTCTACATTTACAGACACTGAATGTGATATGTCTCTTGGGATAATCCCAAGTTGTGCAGGCTGATAAGATTTTTCTGCCAGTCTCTTCAGACGGTTTTAAATTTGAGTACTCCAAATAATCAAAAAACTCTTTACCATTCTTCTATTTCTAGATAATTTATAAATATATTAAATGCACAGGTTCTGGCAAAAGTAACCTCTAATAATTATGCCTCTCTGTTGTGAAAGCAGTCTTTATTCTGCCCTTCAGTCTTTATCAGATAATCTTCTCTCATATCACAAGATAGCATAGGTGACAAACCGGATTGAATGGTTTGTAGAAATCAAAATGCATTGTTAACAGTATCTCCTTTATTCACCTTCATGCTAGCTCCTTAAAAATATGGTTAAAGAGAGGGGTTGAGCATTACTTGACTCCAGAGAAGTCATATAGACTCTCTCCGCTTTTATCACTTCTGTGTTTAGTAATTCTGTGCTTTATTCCAATCTTAGAATTTGCCTATGCAGATATCAGATTTCCATATGTCAGTTTCCTGCATTCTTTGTAAATGTTTTTTGTAAAGTCATGCCACTCTTAACAGCTTTCCACCCTATTAATCCTGCCTTTGATTCAAATGGCATTCTGCATGTCACAGTTAGTGTGATTTGATGATTCATTTTTTTAATTCGTTATAAACTCTGGGGAGTAACATCCAGTCCTGACAATTGGTTGCCATTTACTTTATTGATTTGTTCTAAATCTGTTGGCCTTTCAATCTGAAAATTCCTCCATCTGCTTCCTGAAAACAAAAAGAGCTGCAGTGATTGAAATGAATATGGGAAATAATGATGGAAAACTGATGGCAGAAGTAGTTAACTTATAGTAGAATATAATGTAATGTGTTACCAAAACTATAGTAAAATAGCACTTCTGTTTCACAAAATATTTCATTTGAAAAGATGACTTAGGAGTCTTGGCTTAGAAATTCTTTAGCAAAGGACTAGTAAATAATTTATTTTTGTTGTTTGATGGATTCACCATTTTCTCTTTCTTTAATGTGTCCATTAGTTAATGTTTCATTCTGTAGGGGTTTTATTTATTTCTTTTTAAATTAGAATCTGTGAGTTTGTGCATACAGGAATTTACTTCAGAGGAACCTGAAGTGTCTTGAGCTGTTTTGAAGAGAGGATGATTTAAACATTGGGGAAGTAGGACAGAAACAGCTTTTAATTATGTATAAAAATTTCTTTGGCTTAAAAAATTAAAAGCAGTTAAAAGCAATGACAGTATTGGTTTTGTACTTTAAATGAAATGCTAATTTCTAAAGAAAAATGGCTGGATTCATCAGGTTAAAAATCTATGTGGAGAAACTTCAGTATTTTTTATTCTGAGTATGAAACCCAGGCTGTATGTATTGATGCCTCTTGGAAAGGTTTTGCAGTTGAAAGTAGCTATGTGCTTGTCTTTTTGTGGCCTTCTGAAAATCATGCTAAAGGCAACAGAGGCATAAAATTCATAGGAGATCAGCATTTGGTTGTTTTTTTTTTTTTAATAGATTACTTTGGATTTGTTGCCTTTTTTTTTTTTTTATTATTATTAAACAGGGGTAGATGTACAGCAAGGATAATTTTATTTGACCCAATTTAAAAAAATAACATTAATCACTGGTTTCCATTTCTGTGTATTTCTTCTGTCACAATTTGGTGTATTAATGCTTTCATATGAATGAAGTATATGCAGAATGCAATTCTCTTACCAATAAAAATAAAAAATCACCTGAGCAACCTGACAGTTGAATCAGCTTTAATCTTAAACTAGATCTGGAGGGAGTGGGCAGAAGGCTACAACTGCTGATAGAGCAACGTGAAATAAATTACAAGTCTGTGAGAATGAATTAGCTACTGAACTCTGACTTCATCCTTATCAAGACCCCAAATGTGTTGGCATGAAGTGATGCGTTTAACTGCTTTTACTCTATATCCTGTGATTAGAGCAATAGCAATATTTGCATATACACTTCTGATAGAGTTAGGATACATACAAAGGTGAAAAGGTGACCAGATGTCTGAAGTTGGAGGAAGTTGTTTTACAAATAGCAGGGAACTGTCTATATTACCAGTCACTCATTAGGTGGGTATAGTGGCAATTAGAAATTCAGATCTTTTATTGTTTCTCCAAGGAACAGGTCGGTAGAATAACACCATATGCATGAAGACAAAGTCCTTGTAAAATATCCCTCTGGTTACAGTCTGTAATGTTGTGAGATTAGTACTATAAGCACCAGAATTGACCAAGTATCTGACTGAAGAGCTATTTTTATAAGCCTTGCAGAAGAGGTGGTGTTTAACAATCTTAAAATATTGAACCTTTTTACTCAGAATTTTATCGTGTTATATGTGATTTATAAAAACCTGATTAATTTGATCAACATGGGACTAATTCCTCAATACTCATTGTCTTTAAGTCCATGCTTCTGGAGTGAAATTGAAGCAGACACTGTAAAACAGTTATTTTTCATGGAGAGGCAATAATGCATATACAGAGGCATACATAGTTCCGAAAGTTTGGAACTAAAATTGGCCAGAAAAGGATATTTCTGTTTTGTGGAAAATTATAGGCGGTTGACATTTTGTTTGCTGGAACAGAATGTTGACATGGTGGAACTTCAGGCAAAACAGAACAATTCGTTACACTTCTTTTGCAAATGTGGTTCTTTTCCCCCTTGGGGGTCCTGCCTGGGCTGCTGCCTGGCTGGCTGGTAGGTGAGCTGGAAGGGAGCCAGTCAGGCTAGCCAGCTGGTCAGGCAGTGGGAAGTGCCTGCCCACCTGGCTTCTGAGGGAAAGTTTTAGCAGGATAAACATGTTCTCAAGGAACACTTTTTTGTTCTCTCGAATCATCATTTTCATCAGAATATTGTTGAACAATATGTTGAGCTTTAGTAATTCACAGTAGAAGCAGGGAAAATGTACTCAGGCTCTGGTCTGGAAAGCTTTAATTTTACTTTCTGATTACCTGAAGGGTCTGAATTTAGAAATCTCTGGAGATTGAAGTTCAGAAAGCTTCTTCCTGAGCTGAAGGGCTAGGTTATTAATTTGCACATTAATCTGTGTATAAGCTACTCAGAGGCACAGGAACCAGACTTCTGCTGTGAGAGCTGATTTTTGATCTTTCTATTGCAAGCAGAAACAGTAAAGCAGAAAACATGCCATACTTGGAGACTTCATCTGGGTTTTGCAGTGAGGAAAGAGACATAAGGTGTGAGTTTTTTTGATCCCTTGGACCGTTTCTGTGTCAATTCGTAGTGCAAGTTTTGACCTATGAAGTCCTCACTGAGTGACAAAGAAGGAATTCCACACATCTCTGTTCTTCAGTGACTGCTTATCCGGCAGCTAAAACAGCAATGCCCTGTTTTTTGGGGTGTTTTGGTGTTGGGTTTTTTAGCGGAGGAGCATTTTTGAGCTCCGCAGTTTACATAAGCGGCCGATTAGTGCTGTTCCCCTCTGTTTTCCGCTGTGTCCGTCAGTCGGGGCCGCCTGCCCGTCCGCTGCCCCCAGCCGGTGCCCCGCGAGCCCGCGGTCGCCTGAACCGCATCTCCCTTCTTTTCCTGTTGTGCTCCTTCCCTGTAAATCAGGCGGGCTTGCGAGCATCCTCTTAAAAAGCATTGTAATGTGAGAATTTTATAATAATCCACCAGTCTGTATTTTGAGACAAAGCCATTCATCAGGTGCCGCGACACACGTGAAATGCACCATCTACAACCTCTGACGAATCCTTCCCTAGCAGAGAAGTTTCTGATGCATTTTTCAGCACTCCCTGCTGTCATAACTAAGCACATACTCACAACTTACATACGCTTTTAAAACTTCACGTTGCATGAAACACACATTACCAAATTCTCCGTAATCCTCTGATTAAAACGTTTACCCTTAAATCAAATCATGCTCTCATCAACTTGTGGATTATTTGAGATAAGAAACAGTGATTCATGGCTGATGCATTGATTTATCAGTAGGAATAGCGTGGGGTAGAGAAATCGGTCACGTCTTCACACCAGCCTTCTTGGCTTAAAACTACTGCTTTTGTTTCTGGTTTATATGCATCCTTCACGTTTGCATGTGTATAACGAATGCAGATAATGTGGACACCATGTATATTTATAATCTATATCTATCTGCAATCAATTTGTTACTCAAAAGGACATATTAACCCAGAGGGCTAGCACACAGAGAGGACACTGAAGTGATGCAATGTAAGCTGAAATCCATGTCAAAGTGAGGGTGACACCAGACCAGGCACTGAGCATCCAAATGAAGGAACATCTGTGTGGCAGAGAGCTAATTAGAGTTAGCATGTTTCTTGAAGGATTGGAAAGGTTGCTACATGATTAATGAAATAATACGGAGGAATGCAGCAGGCATAAATAGTTCAATATATCCAAATCAGAAACATCTCACACATGAAATTACTGTTGTCTGGTTTGTGCTGATGCAGTTTATCTAGAGGACAATCATCTCACCACCATATTTCTCCAGTGACTGAATTTACCACTGTTTTCTCATTTACCATACAATCCCATTTACAGAGATAATTTGTTCAAATAATGTGAAAATATGTATTAAAGCAACATACCACAAAGCTGTTGCTCACTCTTGTTTGGAAGTCAGTAGTCATTTGGAAAAGTCAATTCAAAGCTAGTCACTTCCAGATACTCTAGGATACCATGTCAGGACCCTAAAAACCTTTATGGGCAGAACCTAGAAACTAAGGGTTACAAATGGATATGTTTAATTGACATTCTTTATAGCCAATATATTTTTATATTGAAAAATGCTTTTTTAAATCTTTGATATTTTTAATCCAAAATCATTATCTCTAGTGGATTTGCATGTTATATTCAGAGCTTAGCCTCAGGAGAATATTTAATAGTTTATGACTATAAGACCTTAATGAAGGCAGCAAGAGACACATCTGACTGTCATTGCAGCAGTTTAGGAAGGAGCGCAAACACTAACTCAGTAGCAGGGAGGTGTCTCGATGCACTATTTGGTGTTCTTCCATCTCTTTAATTGTGTTCCTGAAAGCTGATAACTGTTTCTGCACACTTGCTAACATAGCAGTTACTGCTTCTAACTGTACACAAGACCTGTAACATCTAACGTAGGAGACACTAGATAGATTGAATCACAGAATGGTTTGGGTTGGAAGGGACATTAAAGATCATGTAGTTCCAACCGCTCTGCCATGGGCAGGGACACCTTCCACTAGACCAGACTGCACAAAGCCCCGTCCAACCTGGTCTTGAACAACATCCAGGGATGGGGCATCCATAGCTTCCCTTGACAACCTGTGTCAGTGTCTCACCACCCTCACGATGAAGAATTTCTTCCTAATATCCAATATAAATCTCCCCTCTTTCAGTTTAAAGCCATTCCCTCTTGTCCTATCACTACATGCCCTTGTAAAAAGTCCCTTTCCAGCATTCTTGTAGGCCCCCTTTAGGTACTGGAAGGCTACTCTAAGGTCTCCCTACAGAGCCTTCTCTTCTCTAGGCTGAACAATGACAACAGATTTGATGACAAATCACAGTAACTACATTTTTATCCCAGAGCCACTGTAACATGTTTTCGTGTGCCACAGAGCAGGCTCAGGGTTTGTACATCACCTGTGATACCAAATAATGCAGAGGCATTTTCTGTCAGCTTTAGGTACAGATGATCTCAGATGGAAAGGTGAAAGATAATGAAGGCACTACATGCAACCCAAATGCTATTTATTAAACTGTAGCTTCTTGATAAGCAAAGCAAAATGTTCTTTCTTTGGAAACTGGAGTAACCCAGTCAAATAATGACTCCATTTGTGGGGACAAACTGTCTACAGAGATAGCTTTTTCTGCCAAACACCTTAGTCCTGGTTATTATAAAAATTGTCACATTTGATTTGAGGCCTCAGGTGCAACTCCGAAACAGAGGATGAGTTTCTAACTTGTGATGGATGGTACCAATCATTGTGTGACTCAGGCTGTTCCTATGGTTTCACACGCAGTATGCAGTACAGTGTATATTCTGGGTTGTATCAGAGCATGTGGGCAGGCATTACTCTTCAGGATCTGGTCCAGAACTGTTTGTTTGCAGTAGTTTATGGCTTGGCTCATCCATTATGGTATTGCTGATTGCTGCCTCTGTTTTCCAAAGATTTTTGTTAGAGATGTGTGAGGACTTGGCACCTGATTTTTCATTTGCTTTACTAAAAACAAAACAAACCACCTCTACTTCAGTTCCTTTTGCTTCTTACTAACAGAGGATGCCTGGATCTGGCAGCAGAACGCTTGACACAGCGTGTGTGTGCCAGTGTGCATGTACATACAAAAGAAATCTCATTCCTGGGAACATTCTCCACAGGCCCGTGGAGGCTTTTTTCAAACTGGAGCATACTGCAGACTCTTAAATCTTCTGGCTGGACAAAGTCAGAAGGGATTGTAATGCTAATCAGCAACTGCGTGCCTCAGTTTCTTTCTTCTTCATTGGTTTCAGTCTTCCCAGCATCTGTAGGAGGGGCTAGGCATGGTGGGAGAGTTGCTGTAGCTGTGCCATAGATGTGCTGTTCCACTTTCCTGAAAACAACTCAGTTCTTTTTGCTGTTTCTCTCCTCACTGCTCAGGTCACCCACCCACCAGACAGCTTCATCTAGACCCTGCTAATGCCAGCCAGCCTGCCTACCCAGCCTCACCACTGGACATGAATGACATGGGGGAGAGTGGGAGGCAAACTGGCCATGCCTTTTGCTTGCTCCATTTGAATTTCCCTTCAGTTTCTGAACACCGGGATTTGCTCAAGCTAGGTGCAACATTAGAGTCTGTTCTTTTTCAGATATTGGGAAGACAGTCTGAGTTATAGATAGCATTTGAAATAAAGCTATGAAAATTCATTGGTTTGTAGTTTCTGCAGCTGATAGAACTGTAACAGTCCTGTGGGAAGCAGAAGCAAAACCAGTTGGATAAACATATAAAAATGTGCAATTATTTTTAAGTAGTGGATAAAACACTGCAGAGAAATAGTTCCTATTTCATATGGCTGTAACTGAATATATTAAACCAAGGGAAGGTTCATTTCTTTGGGCTGTTTAATGGTTTTCTTTCAACAGCAGACTCTGGTGGTAACTGAAGGTGGGTAATCAGCTCTGTCATGCAAAGGCAGCTAATTCTGTGATGGGTAAGACCAGATAACAGGTGACTCAAACCATAGCAGGCAAAACACTAGCCTGCGTGTCTGAATTAAATATGTCCGTGTAGTTTCTAGTGTTTGCTTTCACACCTTGGCATTGCTCAGTCAATCAAAATGAGTGATTAGCCTCCCTGAAAAGAGCATTGCGACTGCACCTCAAAGGAGGGTCAAAGAGCATCCACTGTCTACTTTGTACTCAAGGCAAGCCTGATCTCTGAGGAGTCACTGTGTATCTAGGGATTTGAATGAGAACAGGTTTATTATACGTTAGTGAAGGCCCAAAAGACCAATGATTAAGCCAGGCGTCCTACGGAGAGAGTAATGTCCTGCCATCTGACAGGCACAGATTGCCACCCTCAGTGTCTGCATCAAGTGTGTGTTGTCATCAGCAAGGGGCAAAGAAAGGGAAAATAAAAGGAAGCCCCAGCACAGGATGCAGCAAAAGCATAATTTCTTCTGTCCCCTTCTGCTCCCTCAGACTTATTTCAGCCTCATTAGATCACCTAATGCTTTTTCTAGGAGAACACATTTTCCTACTCTGTCCAGTTGTGGAAGCCCCCAAGAAATTTAATCATCCAACTCAGAAGTGAAGGCCCTGCACCGCACACTCACAGACAGGACACGGTGTGTCAGAAAAGACAGGCAGCGGGGACCAGGCTAGGCTTGCTGAAACAGTGCACACAGGCTCTGTGCTGTTCCATCCACAAGCAACCAGCTGCCTGAGCTGACAAAGAAGAAGATTGCATGTTTATGTATGCACATAGGCCATTTTGAAATAATTTTCCCTAGTGCTTTGTTCCTTTTCCTAATAAGCCAACTTGTTTATCGCTATAGCAACCAGCAGCAGATTCCTGGAAAGAAGAGCTACAAATGCCCATTTGGACCTCTGTGGTCACAGGCAGTTGGTAGGAACAAGGTGTCATACCTGCCTCCTTCAGCTCGGAAATGCCATGCAGGGACATAGGCAGGCGTGACATGGTGTGACCCGGGGCGAGGGGGACATGCAGAGTGAACAGGGCTACACATAGCTTGGTGGAAATGATCACAGAAATAAACATTGGTTTATTGAAACTTAATGCATTACATGTAAGGCAAAGTAAGTTTGAAATGCAGAGCTCAATCCTGAATGCTGAAAAGATTCAATTAT
>JAVHNF010015268.1:8015-19235 GCA_034783455.1 Micropsitta finschii
GAGACAAAGGTCTCTGATTTTCACAGCTTTCACCAAAGAAAATATAACAGGAATTATGAAGCATCTGGCATTTTCTAGGAGAAACCAAGAATGAAAACATCATTAAATTCAAGATAATGACATCATTTTCTGTCCTGATTCTCTACAAAGACAAAATAAAAAATATATATAGATGTTTATTTCTGCAATATAATCCTTTTAAGTATTTCTCCCACCTTCTTCACCTTCAGTTAAAAGACTTGCTAGCTGTTCATGTAGATTTAAATCATTCATTCATTCATTCATTCATTCATTCATTCATTCATTCATTTGGAAGAGCTACAAAGGTAACACCCCATAGTTGTCACTGATATAAAATGATGTAGCAGCTAGCTAGGATAGTGCTCTCCCATTTTATTAAAATCTAATCCCACTAAAATTAACATGCTCAACTGACTATCTCAACAGTCCCACTGTCGGTATTCTTTTCTTCTGTACTTTATGTTGTAAAAACATTCCTGTGTATCAACTCTGCAATGTGTTATATTTACTTTCTTCAAGTTTCTTCCCCAGCCCATGGACCTTAAAAGCTTGAGTTTGAGTAATTCAGTGAATAAAATGACAGATTTATAGGGTTGAAAGGGGCAGTGAAAGTTCATTTAATCTATCCTTCTGCCTCAATACAGGATCATCTTAGGTCATGGAGACAGATGTTTGTGCAATTGCCAACAATAAAGGTCAGCAGTCTACTCCAGCTGTCCTGCAGTCTTTTGCAGAGTTTCACTGTCTGTATCATTAAAAGCTTTTCCTTGTGGCTAGACATACTCTAGACTTGGTGAGATGACATAAACTAGAGTTAAATGCCCAGTTCTAATTGAATGTCAGTAAGAGATCATTATCTAATTTGCCTATATCATGTATGCATTTAACCTCTATATAATTATAACCACAACAATATATTTATTTGTGTATATTTCAATAAGGATTAGAAATTAATTCATGCTAGCCTCCCTGAACAAAGATATTAAGTGGTTTAATTACATCTAGAATATTTAGAGTAGCCACAAATAAATAAGTCTGAAAATGATCCCTTAGACAACAAAGTAGCAGGTATGAGGAGCTTCCAGTAGAGATAGGAATGAGTAATAGTTTCCTTTCATAATACTTAGAACAGAAAGCAAACATTTATTCCTTATGACACGCCAGAGTCTCTGGGTAGCAATCTCAGAATGCAGAGGTGTCAAATTATCTGTGTGAGGTCTTCTGATTACAAGATTTCAGCAAAATAATCATGACACACAACAGAGACTCACACATGAGAAAAATGCTATGTTAATTATCTGTGCTTGTCCTCAAACTATTTTTATTCTGAATCTGCATTTGTGTCCCACTGTGCTAATGCATTTCTATAGGCTGACCCACCCACCCTCATCATATAGTATGGGCCTTTTTGCTACCATATTATGCATGTAGAAGCAACACAGAATCTCAGCATCAATCATTGCAATATGGGTTTTTTTCCATACATCATAGTCACTATCTTCGCTGTTTAAATCATTTGAAGTTATAAGAAAAATATTCAAATAGTTTATCTGGTGAAGGGGATTTCATCTATACATATAATCATAATTAAAGCTCATTGTTGATTCTTATTTTATATATAGACATTGGCTTTGCTTGCTTTTCAATTTGAATGTTAACAGCTCCAGTAGTCATTTACATTCTACACCAAATATTTATGCAGAGCTTGCTACTATATGTTTGATTTTCATATTATATTTATTTCTGTTGTACACTATTTTAACTGTTGTAATTCATTTATATTACGGACTTTGTGGAACTACAATTTGTAGATTACAACATAGTTTTTGCCTTAAGGCAAAAGTCTTTAAAGACACCAAAACCCATCTCACTTTCAATGAGACAATATAACTATATTCTTTTTGCTATCAAAATACCTATGATGCTCTTTCTACTTATTCTTTCATAATTTATTTAAAATCAGGCTTTGAAAATGCAATGACACAATCATAAGTTTTAAGAATATTTTTAATAGAATTTTGAGGTTTCAGACTTCAGGGCAGAACAAATACCATCAAACACAACACCTGACTGGGGCTGTACATGCAGGCTTAGGAGAAAATATAAGAAAAGGCTGAACTTATAGTGGTATTTTTCTGACTATTTTCCCTCTTTCTTGTTTTTGGTGGCTCAATAATTTCTTGCTAAGACAAAGTAATTGCAAGGACCTTGACTTATTTCTCTTCCATTAGCTTGTCCAGCCTACTCCTTAAAGCATGCAAGCTTTTAGCATACACAGTTCTTCATCGGGGAGTTTTGCAGCTCCATTGTGCAGTTGGATATGAACCATCTTTCTCTTTGATTTAAAAAACCTGTTTATGATGTTCAGCTCCTAGTTCTTTTAATGGAAAAGAGAGTGAGCAGCTGATCTTTAGCAAACTTCCCAATGTCACTTACATTTTCTCAGACACATGACAGATTTCACCCTTTCCAGCTTGAAGTCCTTCTTTATTTAGTCAGTCTTCCAATGCAGGCACTATGGATGTATGGAAGTATGATGACCTTTCCTATTTAGTTCTCTATTCCTGTCTCAGTAGCTTTCTACTTTCTTTATTGTTGTCCATATAGGACCAAAATGACATTTTCCTAAAACTGTCTCTTGCAGGTTCGAAGCCCTGTTCAGGTTAATGAAATTTTTCCCCAAGTTTTATGTTCAGTTACAGTGAATTCCAACTGGTCAAGTCCAAACATCCAATTTGCTTGCAGTTTTTACAGGCAGCCTTCTTTTTCACACTGCTTGCATAAACTAAAACAATTAACTAATATTTTAATTTAATTCTAGTAGATTATTTTCCCTGACCATGACAGGGTGGTTGGAACTAGATGATCTTAAAGTCCTTTCCAACACTAACCATTCTATGATTCTATGATTATTTATGAATATGTTGAATAGCATTGATCTCAATAGTGACCTTTCTTCATTTTGGAAAATTGCTAACCTACAATAGATCATTTTCTGTCCTTCGAACAATGTTTTTACCTACTCAAAGGCCTTCCTGGTCTTTAAGTATTAATTGCTTTAATAGATATTAGTATGGGATCTTGAATGACCTCCCACAAATGAGGGGGGGTTTATCTCTTCTCTGTTGAATACTCTAAAACACATTTCTGTTAAATATCTAACAATTTTGATTAATTTTATTTTTTAATTTTAACATTCTTTATAATTATACTGAATCACAACAGATGGTGTTAAAGGGACAAGCTATGTAACTTTTTGTGCCATCTTGTACTGGAATGTGTGTGCCAAAATCTTTTAAAAAATAGGATTGACTTGTGTTATAGAAGAATGTTGCAAGCATATGTCTGTTGAAAAACTAAAAAACAGGCAAATTTCTAATAATTTCTTATTCTAAAGCTTCTAAAATTCAGCTGCTCTGTACTTCAGATTATTCTTCGAAATAACTTTTTCTGTAGCTTTTTTTTTTTTCCTGAAATTAGTCTTAATTTCTGTTTTACTCTCCTAATATATATAAGTTGTTAAGCATTCAGGACAGAGGTTATCACTCCCCTCGCTTAGAGATGACCTAGTCAAAAAGGGGTTTAAGCTTTCCAGCTTCTATTGTAGTACAAAGAAATAGCAATCAAAGAGGAATCACCACTGAATGCATTTTGGTACAAGGAAAATAAGCATAACCACAGAAATGGAACTAATTTATTGGAAATTAGTTATTCAGTAAGAATTTAGGAGGCATATTAATTAAGCTACTTAACAACAGCCCTCATTAGTACAAGTGGGAAAAAAAAAAAAAAGTAATACAATTAGAATGCATAAACAGGGCAGCAATGAGTAGAAAATATCCACCATCTGAGTAAGTTCTGCGCCTCTCTTTACATTAATGAGATACGATTCATCTTGTCCTAATATAAGCCTTTAAAATAGTCTAAATGAGTCATGTCCTGAAAGTGCCTGTTTCTCTCAGTTGTCTGTAAAGGGATCCTGACTATCTTAGTTGTAGATGTCTGTGGAGTGGCTATGTAAATTAGGTATGATGAATCCTTTCGCAGAGCTTCCTTTGCTCCTATGCAAAGATTATGGTACAAGGGGTAGCTATAGTGTCCACATTTGAAAATAATGTTGTAAAATTGGATGAATTGCTGAAAAATTTTGCAAGCTAAAGAATCATAGAACAGCTAGGGTTGGAAAAGACCTCAAGATCATCCAGTTCCAGCCCCCTTGCCATGGGCAGGGACACCTCACACTAAACCATGTCACCCAAGGCTCCATCCAACCTGCCCTTGAACACTTTCTTGAAAACTGTTCCTCCAGGAACTGTGTGATATGATGAGGCCCAAAGAGGTGACTGTGAATGAGGCATGGCCTAAAGATGTACTTTAGTCAATACTGCTGCTGGGAGGAATCCAAAGCTGACTAGTAAATGCAGGGGTCAGATGGGATGATCTGATGATCCCTACTGACTTTACACTCTTAACCCCTGTGAGGATAATGAGAAGACAAAGTAAAATAAAACAATACGCTTTATGTACTAAAATGCTTAGATTATTTTTTTTTCCTTTTTCAACAGAAGCACTTATGAAATTAGCTTTTCTTGGCAGCAACTGCTTCAGACTTATAACAGAAGTAAATCTTTTTTTATTCTTCAGGAATTAAGGGAAGAAGGTGAAAAAGTTCACTCTATGCAGAGCAACTATCACTGTCAAAAATATGCCTATCTCTTTAGTTCATGTATTCCTTGGGAGAAAAATCTCCTACAGAAGATGTAGATTTTTATAGAAAGAGCAAATAAAATTTTTGCAAATAATTCCATGCTGTTTTATATTACTGAGTCATGAACATTTTTATGATGTTATATGGAAATATAATTACAATGGGCAACTCTCCTTGAACCAAATTGATCTATTTCTGGTTCTATATTTACCTTTCTAACATGTCTTCACTATTTCATCATTCAGGCAAGTGTTATTGCAGCCTACTTCTGTCTACCTAGGAACTCCATGCAAAGAGAGGCATTGAATTCCCAGTTCCTAACCCATAATCCCTGATGCTTAATCACTAGACATATCTCCCTCGCTTAACAGTTTTAATTAGAGTAAAAGAATGTATGCATTAATCATGGCTCTGCACTCTGACATTACATCCTTAAAGGGAAAGAATAAAACATTAAACCTTTTTTTACCCCAAGCCACAAAATAAAATGGAAAAATAAGTTAGTAGGTAAACAAGTTGTTACAATGTCAAACTCCAGGAAAAAAGCAAACTCTGTTAAAGGTAATAATTATTGGCAGAGAAAAAAGCTCCCAATACAATAAAAGAACATTTAACAGAAGAAATTATGATAAGGGAATAATTGGTTTGGGGATGAAGATATCTAAATTACTGATGGCACCTGACAGAAAGATTAAAAAATTATTCCTAAAAAATTCTATAATAGTGATTTAAGTAAATAAAATATTTTGTTTTAAACTTGAAGATAGTAATTAAATGGAGTAGTACAGTAAAATAGTCAAATAAATAAACAGAAATGCAATAAAATTTTTTCATTTGAGCTTTGTGAAAGTGAAGAGTCATACAGAGAACATAATTGAATATTGCATAAAAAAATATATTAATAAGAGAAACAGAACCAGATGACAAAACAACAGTTTGCTTTTGTGAGGCAGTATTTTCTACTTACTAGTAGAAATGGAACAATGAGTACAGCCAACATGAAAAATGTTTTTCCATCTTCAGCAGCATGGAGAAATGCTGAAAGCTTTACAGAACACCTCTTAAATAAAGTGCAGACAAAGAAGGATTAAGATAAAAAGATCCTTCACCACTGACAATTGTAAGTAAAATAGAAAAATGTAAAATTATTTTTAGAAATGGGTTTTGTACAAGGATTAACTTGTGATTTTAGGCTGAGTCCTTAGTCATCCAAAAATGTGATGTGGTGCAGATATATACCTCCAAGTTCATTGCTGTGGAAAAGGGATATACCATATTTAATGTGGTCCAATACCAGAAGAAATTACAACCTCATCTCCCTCTTTCCCCCTTGTCTCAGCTGTATTCAATAAACATGCTGGAAGATTGTATGCAGCCAAGATCCCACCAAGGCTGAAGAAAGAATAAATAAATGCACAGCTGCAGCTTTTCCTGAACTATGTAGGGCCAAGGGAGAGGAGCTGCACACCACTTTAGGGTGGGATTCAGCTCATCCAGATCGAGCTTCTAGCTGCTAAGCTTGGATGCAAACTAGTCATTTAGGCTCCTTTCTTTCTATAGGGAGGGATTATACCTCCAAAAGATTTGTCTTCTCTGAGGAGAACATGCCCAGGTTGAGGTGGCTATCTTGCTTCACTAATGATTTGAGCAGTTTCAGTGTCTAGCATACAGAAAATCCCACTTTAGGTGGTCAAAGTGGGATAAAATGGAGACATTTCTAATGCACGAGGTGAACCTTTTACTAAGTAGGCTTCGTTAGGTGTTCATTTTGAGAGCGTATTTCAGTTGCCTAAGAGTATTTTGTTTTCAGGGTTCTTTACGTACTTTGCATTCACAGACATTTACTATGAAAGCAAATATTCCTTGCTGTAGATGATCAGTACAACTTAATCTGATTTTAGTGCTATGAGACCTTTATCTCACCTCTTCATCAAGTAATTGCTATATGAATTTGAATTGTTTCTTGTACTATGCTTCACCCAGAACTACAGAGCTACTGGGATCTGCGGGATAACTAAGGCTCTTGCAGTTTGTCTGTATTGTCACGTTGTTATAAACACTTGGTTAGTGTTAGAGTCCTATGACTGCACATGTGTTTATTTAGATCTGGGTTCCTCTCCAGAGTGAACTAAGTCTGTCCCTAGTTAAAGAGAAATGCTTGTGTGCTGGGTCCCAGTCCCTGCATCTAGTGAGGACTCTCTCTTAGAGTGCACATAATGAATAAATACAGAATTTAGAATTTAAATCATATATTATTATTTTGTCTTCCTATCAGTCTATCACTCACCTTTGAAAAAAACTAAACCAGACCAAAACCAAACTGCCAGCTTCTTGATGTATGCTGCAGAGGGCTGAACAGAGCAGGAGCCCAAGCAGTCCTTCCCTTTGTGCAAGCTGGAGACCAGAAGAGAGATCCCTGGCTGTTTGGGTGAAAAAGCAGCTTTTCCTCCTAGTGCCAGGGCACTGCAGGCCTTTAAAAAGTCAGGACCTCATATAGCACCCTGTATCAATTGAGGAGGCAGTGAGAAGTGCCAGACATTCCCAGAAACACATACCATGCAGTTAGCAAGCTGACAAATTCCGCACCAGCTGTGTGAATTTTTGGGAAGACTTAAGAGAGTCACACACAGACTGTGCTGCAGAAACTTCATACGGAGTGGTTGAACCAATGTTCTTTATCTCTTATGCTAGCTACTTACTCTTCTCCAGCTAAAACATTGTGGCTATTTATTCAAAAAATACATGTGCCATAAGATATGTTCCTTTTGAGAGGCACATGTAAGAGATAAAGAGCTGGAAAGTTTTCATGACAAAATATTTCACTGGACAGCAGAAATCTATGACTGGAATAAAATGTTCTTAAACTTTTCCCCATCCAGTATTCCAAGATTCAAAGTTTAGTTAATCATTTTAATTACATTTGAATGGATAGCTTTAATAATGTAAATGTATGTACTGTTTGTCTTTATGGGCATAGTAAGAATGAAACAATAGCACTAATATAACTCTAGACATCCTCCACTCATCTTAATTGGAGGAGTTAACTTTGAAGATTAATTTAAATAATTAAATAATTAAATCATTAGGTGAAGGAATATTGACCAGTTTTGAATCAGCCCTTTTTGTCTCACTTTTTGTCTGACTTCAAAAATGCAAACATTAATAGTAGTCACAGTAGCTCACTAATATTTCTTTGAGAGGTCCCTTTGTTGTGGAACTTATAACCGCTAAATTCTCATCAACAGTCTTCTGAATGTGATGGAACAACATAAAAAAAAATTACAACAGGAAAAGTGATAGTGCTGTTGAAATATCAAAGCATAGGAAGTTATAAGAAAGCTACTTTTCATTACTTCATCACAGTGTTGCAAGATGAAAGCAATGTAGCTTTCTGTGAATATCAGCTTTCTCTGGTAGAAGAATGATATTCCTCAAGTATGAAGTGGGACACAGCTCTTGAAAATTACACCCAAAGCTGAAGTCTGGAAGAAACTCTGAATAAATGGACCTGTGATGAAAGGAGTCTGAGCGTCCTTTTTTTCCACTTAAGGCATACAAGATTCAAGAGCAGGGACACTTTCTAACTCAGATTTAAACAGAATAATAGGTCTTTCTTCTACAAAAGATAGCAAATAAAAACATTCCTTTAGTAAATGTGATTAATTTTGATTTTTTTCATGGAGGAAGACATATGTGAAGAATTTCATGTCCTTCTTCTTTTGTCTCTAACTAGCAGAACATTAATTCCTCATTTTGGTTTTCATATGCAATATGAAGTTAATTATTCTTAACCTTAAATTCCAGAAATAAAAAAAAAAAAGACAACTTGTTTCTGAATATTGATAACATATTTTAAAAAGAAATGGCTCCACAGTGAAAATGTGTCACATTTATCTATCTTAATAAGCAACAAAATATGGTTTAAAAATAAGCACTGACACCTCTAAACCAGCTTTCCTCAAACAATATTCAGTTAAGGTGATCAGATTTAATATTCATTTAATAGAAATTTGGCAGACAGACCATATATTAATTTTCTTGTTTATATTTACCAACATTTTTAGCATGCATGGTTCATCCCTTTCTCATCACTTTTCAGTTTTTGTAAGCTTAAAGTAGCTGACCTTGCTCTGTAGAAAGAGCTACTTGTGGCAAGCAAGCTGGTCTTCGGAAGCCTAACACTCATTCAGCTGTCGGTTATGTAAGCACCATTTTACTCTAATTTGTCAGAGCAACAGAAGAATCCCAATTATCCATGTAATTGAAAGAATATGCCATAAACTACTAAATCTGCATATTCTAAATAACCCTGCTGCCATATTTCTATGAAAGGTTCTTTCAAATTAATGAAAATTACAGCATGACAGGTACATTCATCTGCAGTTGATGGATAGTGATGGTAAGCAGCAGTGAAATAGTTAAAAACACCTGCTGTGTCTCCTGTACCCACTTGCTAGATTTTGATCACAAAAAATTCCTCATCTGTGCTTCCTCATGCAGCTGTGCTGACCTTATAATTTACTACACTGAAAAAGAACAGTGTTTCTCTCTTGTCGCTTCTTGACTTGGCCTCCCTGTCTGCCTCTACTCATGGTCTTACAGATTCTCTTCCTCCCTTGTGTAAGCTCTAGTGCTATTCTGAGTCTCGTGTGGGACTAACACAACAGAAAACTAACTAGTTTCTTCTGGTCAGTTAGTTAAATCAGTTCTTTAAGAGGTACAGCATGACCAGACTGTTTTCCCAGATGGCAGGGAAGCTCATTCAAGGTGAGAGAGTGGACAGGATCAAGACCTTCTTTTCCGGTGGTGATGAGTTGCTTGTTCTTTCCACTTTCTGAAACCATACCTTTGCTTATAGGACTATTATATAGACAGGACTATTATATAGACAGGACTATTTATGCTGAAGAGCTATAGTCCTAATACTGATATGGATTTGGAAAAGGTAGCTCAAGTGTCCTAGAAAAACATATTTTGTTTGTACAAGCTCAGGGTTTGCACTCAAATGCTTTGCTGCCACAGTTAAGTCAGTATAGCTCCACCAATAGAGCTTACTTTAGTTGTTTCTGTAGTATTTTAACAAAATGGAGTTCTATGCCTGCCTGAAGCTAGAATTATTTCTTATACAAATTTTAACAGTTTCTGATAAAGCTGAATTTTATAACATGCTTAAATGAAATTAGGTAGATTTATAACTATATAGTGTTAAGAGCTGTGTGTATATAGATGAGTATATCCTAATGTATTTCCCTAGTCTATTTTATATTTGCAAACATATGTATTGCCTACATATGAAAACCTTATCTATGTGAGGAATACAATGTACTCAAATAATTTGTTGTGTTGCATACAAACCCTCAAGTGTAATGACAGAAAGAGATTAATCATGTTAGCATAAATGATTCATCCTGCTCCATACAAAATTTCTCTTTTTGTAATCTGTTACTTGTATTTATTGATAGGGAAAACAGCAGGCAAGTGAAAAGCTTAAATAGGTGAAGCAGACTGAAATTAATTAAACAGACAGTGCTAGTTGAAGCATCTGCACACTGCAGAGGACTCTGACCTGGGAACTGCAATAACCCTCAGGCCCCATGGCACAAACCCTCTGTCAGATCTAAAGGCCTTTGTTAACAACAAGCTTATTGGTGAGATCAGTCACAGGGAATCGGTTTTGGTTCATTCCAAAGCAGTGAGGTTTTGTTTGTAGATGTCAGGAGGGATTTAGTAGAGGAGAGGTTATAGAGAAATATCCATAGGATGACTAATTAAATGGAAAGATTTCCATCTTGAGTTGGAGGAAGATGCTTAGGCTTAAGGGCCTCACAGCTCTAGAAATCGCGTAGATCATTCTGAGACTTTTCTACCACATCAGAGGAACCTGCTGCTCAAGGTGTAAAAAAAATATTTGGCCTGATCAGATGTTCCACTACCTGACCTAGGGAGAAATATATTTTCTTTCAAAAATAAACAAAAATATAGCATGAAAAGGCTGTACCTGGTACACTGTTATAATCCAGTGGTGTTAGAAGCAGGTGTATTGAATGAACATGGACTTATAGGTTGGTATGAGTTATGCTTTCCCTACACTGGTAAAATCATTTAATTAAAAACAGAATACAGAATATAACTTTGCAAAATTATGACTAAAATTCCCCTGTGAGGCTGTAAAATATTTGAGGTAGTAAAAAGCTATACACTGCCCAATAAAACTATGTTGTTTGCTGCTGCAATATGTTCTTTTGTTTTGTTTTCCAGAAAAGAAGATCGGTTTTTTTGCTAATTATTCCCTTGCTTGTTTCCTCAGTGACTGAAAAGGAAGTTTTTACTAGGCTTGCAATGATGAAGTTATTCATAACGGGAAAAACAAAACAAAACAAAAAAAAACCCAACAAAAAACAAATAACAAAATCAAAACCACCAAAAAACCCCCATGAAAACATGAATCTTTACCATGGAATCAGGAAATAGTAGAAAAGAGACAGGTCTGC
>JAVHNF010015277.1:0-11000 GCA_034783455.1 Micropsitta finschii
TTTTAGCCCCTGTTTCCATGTGTGTTTCTCCTGACAGCATAAGTCTTTGCACTGCTCTCATCCCCATAGTGTGCTTGCGCAATGACTGGTGTGCCCATTCAGTGAACCAGATTGGGAATATGTGTCTTTTTTTTCTTTTTCTACCTGGTCCTTTTCAACCACTCGTGTGGTTCATCACACATGCAGCCACTCAGGCAGATATGCTGGTTTAGTACAGGAGGGCAAATCTGAGAAGCACTTGAAGACAGGATTAGAGAAGGATTTGTGCAAACAGCACTACTGCTCAGTTTTATCGACTCACCTGTGTGCTACTGGAATGTTCACCCAGTGTTTGGGGAAAAGAAAATAGATACAGGCTCAACCTTAAGAAAAACCAAAACAAAACCAAAAAAAAAAAACCCAAAACCTCACAGATTGATCCAACACAGTATGGATCTAAGCATGGGCTTTGCAGGCGAATGCTCAGACTGATCCATATTCTTTCATTGCTTCCCTGTGGAGTTTCTGTGGTGTATTGTGGATATACAGAATCAGAACTGAGATCTGTTGAGATACAAGTGACTAAGCTTGTCCCTGCCAGTGCAGATGTGCTAGCAATATAAGTTCTCCTCCAGCTTAGAAGTGCTTATAAATATTTTGACAGTCTTATAACCGTCCAAGTCTCAGGCAACACATGCTTTGGACTGATCTTCAACTTCTGCAGTGGGTTTCTCCTAGTGAAGGGTGAGATTGTTTCAACTTTTCCTCATATGGATGCTAAAGGAAAATCACAATAAGCACCAAGTATTACGATACTGATTAAATTCTATCTATGAAAAGTGTGTGGGTTTCAGGACTGAGATCTGCAGATGTCTCTCTCCCTTTATCTACACTGTGCTGCTCAGCAATCTGATCTTACTGAGTTGTCCAGACTGCGTCTCTTCATGTTTTGGTAGAGACTACAATGCAAAATGTCACAGGGATATTTTAGTCTCCCTCTTCTTCCTCTTTAAGGGCTACAGTGTTTCTTCTGTCATATCTTCCATTTTAAGGAGATGCATTCCCTCACTGAATCCACACACCCAGCACCTGTGTTTGTTCAGCCATCTCTGTAGAGCAGTGGTTGGGGAGAAGAGTTTGTGCATGTGAGGGCAGTGGAGAGATATGGTGAATGCAGATGATTCAGAAGGGAGCATGAGTGGCATTGCAGTCCTTTCAGCAGTGGGCCTAATAATTTTCATATTCTTTGGTACTGTGTATATTTCAAAGCACAGTGTTAGAACACCAGCTATCCTGGCTAGGTGTGACAAGAATTAAGCAGAGAACTCAAAATCTTAATGGTGTGACCTCCTGGTGATACTTGGCAAGATGACTATTCAGCTTTAGCTACCTGTAAACTCAGAAGGAGCATCTTTATTCCTTGTTTGTTACCATAGTGCAAATGAAGATCTACTAGCAGAGATGGTGGTGTTTAAAGTTATGCCACTAAATTGCTGTGTCTTATGTATAATAAATACCAGTGTCCACTTCTACAACTCTAAAGTTAGCAATGTAAGAGTAACTTGAGTTCATTTGAGTTAGCAGTCTAGATTTATAGTTCCTGTCTGGGTACACCTATATGCAATCTACTCTGAATTACCTACAAGGCACATATGTGGGACTATGGTGCAAGAGCCTGTGACATGCGTGAGTCTTTTTGCTATGACTTAGACAATCGTGTCAAGTATTTAATCTTTTATTTTTGAGGAAAAAGAAGAGTATACATCTTAAACCTGTTTAAGACAGTCTCCAGGGAACAGACTGCAGTACGTGCCCCCATTAAGCCATTCTTTGTTACTGTACAGACATAAGTCATAAATAGTTAATTTGTTCCTTGGCAACTTCATATTTCATGTAAGAATGAAAGAGTACATATGCAATGGAACTTTTATGAGATCAACATTTAACCCCTGCAAAAGACTGAGTAAACATCGAGATTCCCCCAAACTGATAATCTTATTGATCCAAGCAAACTTGCAAAGTTTAATAAAAAACTAGCCTTTGCAGCCATGGCAATAGTGTATATACACACTTTTATACACGTATTCTTATACAAATACATGGGGTTATTTTTCATTGTAGCAGAGTCGTGGCCTTTCATTCCTTGCTGTGAAAGGGAGTATAGGTAGATAAAATGAAAGGCAGTTCCTCCCTCACAGCTACTGTATACATAAGGAAGAGGTACAGTGAATTACTACAGAACAGCAAATGAGTGAACATTTGGAGGTCAGGATAACGTGTATGAATACAAGGGAAACATGGCTGATTATTCAGAGCATTATATTGAGGCTCCAGAAGATGAGATTTCTATTACATTCTATGTATTTCTATTATGAGATTAGCTGATCTTCAGTATGTCCTTGGATATGGCATTTCCTCTGTATTTTTCAGTCTCCCTACCTGCAACAGGGCATAAAGTTAATCACCTTCTATGTCAAAAGGGCCTAGTCCCCAGAGCTGTTGTTCTCCTCAGAGCCAACCAGCCTTTCCGCAAGGATTGGTGTAGCAGATGTCTTCTAGTCCCTCGGCATCCCCAAACTGCCTTGAGGTGTAGATTTCCAACAGGCTTGTTTGCAACATTTTTTTGTTAGAAGAAAGATTTGGCCTTATTTTAAAATTGCCTGGAGTTAAATGGGCTCTTGGAAAGCTGAAAGCAAAGGGTTAACCTCTTGATATCAACTCAGAAAAGTATAAAAAACAAAGATGAGGTTCAGCCTATCAAAGATATGTAGCAGCTTCCATGGCTGTTCCTTAGAGCTTTCCTAAGGCATCTCTCAGCCTCAGAAAGGGGGCAAGCAGCTGAGTGACATCTCCCTTTGGGATGCTGCCTTACAGAGGGACTTTTCTGGGAATTCTTATTTTTATTTGCTTCAAGTAGCAGCAGTTTGGTTTCCTATCTGCTATATTTTAACATTGGCCTATAAGGCTAATGAAATTGTTGCTGACCTAAAGAGGTTACATCATTTTCAGAGGATTCCTTTCCCCTCTCAGTCTGTTGATGACTGCTGTTTCATCAAAGGTTTTCCCTCTTTGCTTTATTTCCTGGGAATTAATTGTTGGAAACACTAGGTTGCCAGCTATAACAGCAGTGGTTTGTGTTTTCTTCCTCCTTAACTTTTTTGAACTATGCTTTTCTCCCCATCTCCTTTCAATGCAACAAATACACAGTATATTCAGTTGGAGCCACAAGGAGCTATCTTTGCTACTCAAGTAACTTTCTGCATTTTAAAGACGGCTAACATTATTTTATGCTAAAGAGTTGAAGAGTACTGCCACCTAGTTCATCCTCCTACTCCAAAACAGCTCTACATATAGCATTCCTGACAGACACTTGTATAACCAGTCCTTAAAGATTTCCAGCAGCGGGGACCCCAACCGCCTCTCAAGTGAATTTTCAAGCTGAACTTTTCTGCAATATGAGCTCATTGCTTTCAGCTCCTGCCACTTGTGAATGTTGATGAACAGATTATTACCTAACTCTGTGCAGCAGCATTTTATGTATTTGAAGGGTGTTTTCATGCTCTCTCTTCCTTATGCTGAGCAACCTGTGTTCTCTCAGTCTTTCCTTATAATTTCCTTATAATAGACATCTGCTTGTTCTCATTGCTCCCTGGTGATCTGCCTCCTGTTGCTTCACATCTCTCTTGAGGTGTGGAGAGAGTACTTCATCTAAGCCAGCAGCTTAGTGTTGAGTGGGCCAGAAGGATTTCACTCCAGCGGCCTTCCAGCAGTTTGTCCCAGAGTGGTGCTTGCTTAGCTTAAAGTAGGACAACAGCATCAGCTTCAGCTTGTGATTCTGTGTAGTCCTTGGGTGCTATGTGTAGCACTGCTCTACGCCCAGTTGTTCTTCATCCTCTGTGCATGCAGCTAATTGTTCTTGGCTAAATACAGAAGCTTACAGGTCTTGTCCTTCAAGTCCTGCTTGAATTGTATACTTCAGCTTTTCCAATTTGTCAAAATTCTTCTAATTTTGTCTTCAGTTATATTTCCAGTTTTACCCAGCTCAATGTAATTTTCAAGTTAACAAACACTTCTGTTGCATTGCCTATTCCATTCATGAAAATATTCCATCATCTGCAAGCCGGGATGAAGAACCCTCTAAGAATGACCCTTCAGATTTCACTGTGAACTTAGGATAACTGCTTCCAGAAACAAAATATTGGCAGCTACTCCAGCCATTTGGAATATCACCTTTTAGTAGTAATTGTGTTGTTCACCAGTTTTCTCATCTACTTTCATGCAACTCACTACATGGTGAAACTTTTAGGAGGACAGATTTTGTACTACCTGATTTTATGAATTTGATTTAGCATTTTTATTCCTTTTTTCCACTTTTCATTATAACTTATAAAAACTTTTCTGAAGATTTTTCAACTTTGTCTAAAACTGATTGCAGCTGCCATGGATCCATGTTTTGTGGAATATTGATCTTAGACCATTTTTTCTTAACTGGTTTAGCTGACTGTGAAGGTATGTGTCACAGGCACATACACACCTCTACACATGCACCTTTCCCTCATGGTGTTTTCTACTTCCTGCAATTCATAGTTTCATTTATTGGTTCTTGATTTATTAGCCCATTTATTAGAGGGAAATTGGGTTGTTTTGACTAGATGTGGTTGATAGTCTGTTAAGTGACAACTTAACAACATGTTTTCTGTTTTTCATCTTTTTTATTTCCACTGCGTGCTTACAAGTAGTTTGGTTATCTGCTCAGAGTCTTTTGGGGAATGTAGCATAAATAGTCTATAGCTACTATGGCTTCCTATATTTTTTTGTCGATTTTGTTTCATTTTCAAAAATAAGCACTCTCTTTGACCTTTTTCGTACATTCAGTAACTTACTTGTCCTACATGAACTCTCAAAGACAACTGATAGCAGCTTTGAGATTTCTTCTGCTCATTCCTGAAGTATTTAGAGCAAAGTTCATGTGTTGGACGGTTTGAGAACATTTAATTTACTCTAGTGCTTCCTGTGTATTCCTCATTCTAGTCTGAAATCTTATCCCTTCTTTGCTGATATTAATTCCTGCTAGTGAGAGGATCACTAGGCCTTTTTTAGTAAAGTCTTAACAAAAACAGTATTTTGATCTTCCTAGTGTAACGTCTCAATGACTTTCTTTTCTTTCTTGCATGGCAGACCAATAATTTCTTTGTACTTAGAAGGATGCATCTCATTCTGTACCCTGACATTTTAGTCTTCGTGCCCACACAGTGTCTTATTGCATGATGCTTATATCATCTTTCTGTAGGAGGTGTTCACTATGCATACACCCTATCATATTCACATTTTTCATTTGTCTTTTCATAAAAAGCAGACATAATACTAAAGGGACAACATGCCAAACACAGCAGTTAGAATCTTGCAAAATAGTACTTATATTGACAGCTGTGAAAGTTCTGGCCAGTGCACCTGATTGGCATATATTGTCATTTGGCCAGTTTTAATGCTGCTGTGACATTTTCCCCATCGTTATACTCAAAATAACCAGACAAGCCTCACCTACATGACACAGGTTCTTTGCTTATCATCATGATCCAAATGAATTACCTTGTGTAAATTGGACCCAGACAGACATTTTTCCTGCGTGTTAACAGTATTTTAATCTGCTGGCCAGTAGTTACCCTTACTTTGAGGGCTTTTTCTGAGTTTTCTTCCCAAGGCAGCAACTGTCAGAAAAGCAACGACAACAGGTTTCTTGTGACTGTCTGTGTGGAACCACACTACCCTTGGAGAGGGTAAGTGGGGAATTTCTGCATCTCCAAAGCAAATCCAGTTAGCCAGATTAAGGCTGTAGAACCTGACAGTTCTGAGATTAGTAATAAAGTACAGACTGAAAGAGGATAGCAAACAACACTTAATTGTGCAAGTGGCTTCAGAATTTTCACCAGCTTTAACAGATACTGTAAGCAGCTCCATCGAGAAACCCCCTATATTTGTATGCACATGGGTACAAATGTTTTTAATTTGCCTTTTAGTGCTGTGGGCTGCCCAGGGTGTGGGCAGGCACTTCTAATGTGTTGCTTTTACACAGAAAAAGGTAAATGATTTCTTTTAACCTCTGCTTTCAGTTTTTAACTCCTTTCTGTTTTCTGGTCTCAGGTTAACTCATCCTTTCCTGCTCCCTTCTTCTTCTCCGTATCCTTTTTTTTCCTGATTCAGGATTAGTTTGTCACTTAACAGCTGATTTGGTTATCCTAATGCTGGCCGTGCACTTTGCCCTGCCCTATCCATTGTATATGGGATGAGTTGCTTTTTCCTTCTATAGACTGTTTTGTTTCCAGGGCTGCTGTACAATTTGCAGAAAAGAAGGGTGACTGGAAGCGTGTGTGCATGGGAAGAGTAACTTGAAAGAAGGGTAACTCAAAGGGTCTGTGCCCACATTTATCCAAGTTACCCCCTCTCTCACTGATTTGCTGTGTGACCTTGTGAAAATCATTTAGGTTCTTGATCTGAGTTCAGAGCCGTGTTCCTCCTTACCTCAACTTTCAGTAAGTCTAAAGAGAACTTAAACACCTAGCTCCTGGCATGGTGAGGACAAAACCACTAATCTCAGTGATGACATCTATACAAGTACCCAAAACAGCATTCAGTCCTTCCCATGTGCTTGTCTGCCATCTAACTGTGTAGCCCCTGATTCCTGGTGGTACTCCACAGAGATATATCTGAACCAGCTGTCACCCCCATCCATCTTCTTTTCTTAGGAGAATTGTTTTAAATTCTTATATAAATTCCCCTTTTATTGTATTACAAAATATGTTCTAATTTGACAGTGATGTTATTTTCAGTAATACTTTTTGTAGCCTTTAGTATTAACATCTAGTTGGGGGAAAAAACTGCTAAATATTTATACTTCTCTTCTTTGATCTTTCACTCAGAAGAACTGAAAAGGTATCACACTTAACATTTTTTTCTATAAATATTTTAGATAGCATTTGAAAGAGTCCGAATTCACCTCTCGTGTTGGATTTGTTCAGATTATTGAGATAGGTTGTCACTCTTAAGTGCTTCCAGATGGCATTTCAGTTGCCAATGGTTGGAAACTTTTAAGCAATACTGTTGTGGCTAATGACCAGTTATGGAGTCATTAATATTGCTGTTTGACAGAAGTAGGACCAGAGCCTCTTCCATCCTCTTACCTGTACTCTGTGGTCAGAGGGAGATGAATATAACATCTTTGCACAAGAAGCACAACAACTCTTCAAACACAGTGTGCCTTCCAGAGTTACTCTTTACAAACAGTTTGTTTGCCTGAGCCACTCCAGTACTAGCCAGTTGCCATGGATGGGCACAAGGGGTTTTGAATGAGATACCTGATTCATGAAGTTCTGCCAGGCCACAGGTGTCTGTTGCTGCTGGAGCTGCTTCATTCTGCCATTAAGCTACCAGGGATTTAGGAGGCCAAAAAAAATATGAAAAAAGTGGGAGAGCCATCAATGACAACAAATATGTGTATTTGTTGTGGTTTTACTCACTGAAAATGTAAATTCTTCTGTAGAGTCCAAAACTCTTCAGCTGCCAGAACTTCCAGGTATTGCATGCTTCTGTTCTTTCTCAGTATGCCCTGATTCCTCATGAGCTATGGCAGCCAGGTTTCTTTTGAGAGAGAGGAGATGATCCATCATAGGCATCTTTTGCCTTTACCTCTGGAAGATTCAGGATTCAGATTCTTCTGAATTCAGGTCGTTGTGCCGTATGTTCTGAACCACACAGGGAAGGAGAAAGTGAAGGAGCTTACATGGCATTTCCCAGGAGACCCAAATTTGTTTGCTGGGTTGGAGAATGTTTAAGTCTCTAGTGGATAATTTTTAAACAACAAATAACAAAAAAACTATTACCCCTTGAGTTTTGTTTTGGTGAAAACATGATTAGACTTTGAAAAGCATTTGACACAGAGCCTTTTCAGTCAAACCTAGGGAAAGTGAAGCAATTAGTAGAATCGTAGAATAGTTAGGGTTGGAAAGGACCTTAAGATCATCTAGTTCCAACCCCTCTGCCATGGGCAGGGACACCTCACACTAACCTATGTCACTCAAGGCTCTGTCCAACCTGGCCTTGAACACTGCCAAGGATGGAGCATTCACCACTTCTTTGGACAGCCTGTGCCAGTGCCTCACTGCCCTCACAGTAAAGAACTTCCTCCTTATATCTAACCTGAACTGACCCTATTTAAGTTTGAACCTGTTACCCCTTGTCCTATCACTGCAGTCCCTGATGAAGATACTGCATGCCAAGTCGGGGAGAAAATGGCTGTATTTGCTGGAGGAAGGGGGAAGCAGGAGCAGGCAGGACAGATGGGGGCTATGAGAGAGTGAGAGGAGAACCAGCAGCCCCACAAAAGCATGGCACTTCTGGGAAAAGCAGACAGATGCCAGAGACTACAGGAGGGACCTTCCCGAGGAGCCATGTGGCCACCAAGGAGGCTGTGCAGTGGTGTTTGAGCTAAAAATGAGCCCGAGAGCAGCCGTGACCTGGGGCCTGACACAGCCAGCAAGGGGGAGATCTGTGTTAACTCTTTTGCTCATATTCTATTTCATTTTGATTCAGGGGGAATGGACAGGTTAAAAGAAGAGATAATTTCATTTTAGTATTTATACAGATGAAACCAAACATTTGAGCTTGAAGGCCTTTGCAATCTCCTTCCTTCAAGGAGACACCTCAGCAGCTTCACTTCCTCACTTTGACTGCTTCAACATCCCACCTCACCTGGAAACATTCCTGCCTTTCTTTCTCCCCCATGTGTCTCTAGTGACAAAGGGCAGAGTTGCTGATGAGACTGAGCAGTGAAGATCTGGGGGAGGGAGGGAGTAAAATACGTTGGGAAGAAGGAGATAGATAGAGCAATGGAGTCAGAAATAGTTCTGTTCTGCAAAAAAAAGATGTGCTGTTAGGTAGATGTGTTTTACCATGACAGAGTACCTATCACATGCCCTGAAATGTGAATTAATACAACAATAAACATAAACAACCTGCAAATTCAAATAGGAGGTGTGGGTTTGCCTTCAGGTAAATATTTTAGTCATGTTATGCATTTTGACTTCCAGCTTTTCATGCACACAGTAGACACATCAGATTCTCAAGCAGCCCAAGCACCTCAGCTATATTTGTAGCCATATCTAGTATTACTGCTAAATTCGATGTCAGTTTATTTGCAAAAGCTGGAATGTTCAGTCATACAAAGTTCGCATAATTTTGCATGATAATGTCTAACAAAGAGGCTATAGGCAGGAATATATTCAGTGATTGAAGCCATCTGATCAGTGCACTTTCACAGACTGTTTTGCATGCGGGAAACTTTCACTGTCAGAACACACATCTCAGCTCAGTTAAAGCTTCAGTAACTTCCATCAACTATTCATAGAAATAGTCTTATGCAACTGCACATGCTCAAAATATAGAGGGGGGAGGGAAATGTCAGCATGAAGAGCATTCATTAAAATACTTCGTAATGGTTTCTTCTAGTGATGGGTCTAAGGTAGCATCATTAACTTGAACCACATTAAAAAACCTGTGGCGAATGTAAGAAAGTGAAAATAATATTTTGCAAGCATATTATTAAAGCAAGAGATCACTTGTAAAAGTGTTTGGGGTGGAAATGTAGCATTAAATGCCTGAGGGTACTATTTAAATCATCACTGTTTGTAAGTATGTATTTGCTGGTTTTATTTTCCTCTTTTACAAGTAATTTTACCATGTATCAGCATTTCCTTTTCTTTGCATTGATCACCTTTGTATTCCTTCTGCTGGGAATAATGGTATATATTGCCTGGGTCCTTGCTCTCAGTGCATTTTCTTTAAGTAACTTCTAATGAAAGTCAAATTGATTCCCAGAATGTGGCCCCTGGGGAGTTTCTATACAAAAAGTCTAAATATGGCTGTATATGAGGTTTGCTTCCTGATAAGAAGCTGTAAGTGCAAAAGCTAAGATAAAAATGTGGTTTAGTAAATAAAAAATGCTAGTGCTCTCATATTCAGGCTTCCAGAACTTCAGATTAATGCAATGCCCTTCACACACAATTATTTGTCAGTTGCGGCTTCCTGTTACACATCCTGCCGCCTCCGAAACATAGATTATTAATATTTATCAATTCAGACATGCTGTGGGGCTTCTTTGCAGAATAGTATGGAAGCTGCCATTGACTGATAGTCCTTTGCTGTTGCAGTTTAAATGGGGCTGCTTAATTGTTTCATTGAGAGTTGTCAGTGGACAGCATTTTCGATACGGAAGCTTTCACTTTTTAATTCATCCCCTCTTTTCAGTTCGTCCTTGACTTTCCCTCTCTTTGGGTTCTAAGTTAATAAAGTTTCCTCTTATACTGCACACAGAAAAGGAAGAAAATTATTAGCATAAAGGATTTTATTCTCTTTTACAGACTGTAGCATTTTGATGCTGTTACATGTTTTGTGACTTCCCTCTTGCTGTCTTTCCTCTGGAGTCAAATGTCCTCTAAGGCACTTGATAATTTTAGATCATCTAACGGGAATGTCAGTTTTAGACCCAAGGCCTGTGCTACTCCAAGCATTTTGTGTAAGGCCAAGTAAGGATATCTTTATATAAAGTCATCATTTGCAGTGCTTACATTGAGTAACTCAGTAATACATCCTTTCCTTTGAATCTAGCATATTCAGTGGAACAATACTTACTGACAGATTGAGATACAAGCTATACTCAGTGCAGTAGAAGCAAGTCAGTGGAGTGAAGCAGTTGGTCCTGAAGACCCAGCCCTACACTGCAAACTTTGTGGGGGTAATGCTTTGGTTTAAGTTTGCTCCCATGGGCCAATCACCTTTTGTAGCTGCAGTACTGTTAGGTGAGCTCTGGGAGTGTATATTCCCATTCAATCCATTGTGCCCTCCCAGGTCACTGCATAACATGAGTCTAAGCATGGTATACAGGTATGATGTGGAGATATGCCTCATAAATGCACTCCTAAGCCTGAACTTATAATTTAAGTGCATTGCAGCTGCTGTATTTGTGATGC
>JAVHNF010015278.1:0-12089 GCA_034783455.1 Micropsitta finschii
CATGTAGTCCCTGCATTCCTAGTTGTCACAAGGATTACATGTTCTGCCACTAATGATTTTCATCATTGAGACCAATGTAGATTTTTGACTGAAGTATATCCAGTCTTCAGGGATGAAATTGCTGGCAGTTTGGTCCATGTCTTTCTTGGGAGTCTGGTAATGTTGCACAGTCATGTATTGCAGAAGAGACCGTGTTCTGTTCTGATGTTCATCCACTCAGTGTCCCAGGCAGATCGCCGACAAAGCATGAGCCACAGCAGAAGATGTTGATGTCAGCCTCAGGTCTTCTCGTCTCTGGCTGCTGGAGGAGAGGGGAGGCACACTGTGAGAACTCAGCATTACAGGCTGGGCTGTTAGGGAAGTGGCAGCAGTTAGCTGCCGAATGAAACGCATGAGTAGCACCAGCTCCAGCAGATGGGTCTCTGTGGTGTCATGGTGGTGTGGGCTTCCAGTCCCCAGTGGGCTGACATTAATCTGCAAGGACTTACTACCTAGGGTGAGGTTGAACAGTTTTAATAAAACAGCAGGCACTTCAGTTCCATGCTGTTGTCTTTCTCTTCATTTAGTCTGGAGTTTTACACTGGTATAAGCCATAAAGATGCATGTTTTACAACTTTATTTTACAAAATATCCATAAAAGTCTATGTAGAAAACTTTCAATATTTAGAATAAGCTTTTAAAGTGTATTTGTATATGTTTATTTTATAAAAAAAAAAAAAAAAAAACCAAAAAACAACCTGAGTTACTGGGATATGTTAGTACTGAATGGTGTGCAGCCTTTTAAAGAAGGAAAAGAAAAAATCACTGCCAACTGCTGAACAGCTAATTCACTCAATATAAAACAAAGATGCATTTCTGTAGGCTAACGACATGCATCCCATCTCCTTGACAACTGCTCTAATTACCTCAGCTTGGACGATCAATATTTGATCTTTTTCCCACCATACAAACATGTCACTTTAACTCCATAGCTTTCCCTTAGCTTTTTGATAATTTGCAGCCAAGTGAAAATGGTCCTTTCTATTTGTTCTCCCTGGCTTGAGGCCAAGGGTTCTCTCAATAGCATAATGCAGTTCATTGATATGAATTTGTTGATCTCCTGGGTAGTTTTTCACAAATTTAGGGCAATTAAAAACCTTTAGAAAGCATTTCAGTTGAAGTCAATAATTTTGCTTTTAGAAATTACTTCATCATTTTATGATCATTTTTGCTTCATCTGCTCATAAAACAACTTCAGAAGAAAGCACCATTTTACTAAGTAGTTTATATATACATAAAAAACACAGCTTTCAGACTTGGAATTAAGCAACAATTTAGAAGTAATTTAATTGGAATGCTTAATTTGTAAGAATAAGAAAATTTTAATTCTGTTTTGGTCTGTGTAAAGTAATTTTTTTTTAATATATGAAGATAATGAACCTTGATGAACTTTATCATAATTAAGGAAACTTTCTAAATACATTTATGTAATTTAACTTACAAAAGGAATCAAGTGTTGAGGTGGGGGTTGCTTTGTGTATTTTGTTCAGACAGGTTTTTTCTCATAGACAGTTCTAGAGATATTTTAGGATTTACACATATTACAGTGGTATTATTTAATCCAGAAGGCAGGATTTTACAGAGATTTTAATGTGTGTAACAGGCCATATATAAAAGGGTGCCATCTTTAAATATTAGAAAAGTCAGAAAGGCTTCTGTAGTGTTTTTTGCTGCTTATACAGATCTTCAAGTAGTACCATGTGGGTTCAAAATACAAGATATTTCATTGTACAATTTCATGCAGAGAGGGAGTTACTGAACTTCTTTTGACATCTAGGTGAAGAATATAGTTTCCTTGGAAAGCAAGTGTGATTTGAGGGGGGAGAAGTCCAAGAAAGTTGTGGTCACATAGAGCTGGAATTTCAACATCCCTTTATGAAAAATAGGGAGGGGCATGTTCTGTCATTTTTTGGAGTGAATGGTTTGAGGATATTCACTTTGAACTTCTTGAAGCTGTTACACAAGTAAATATGTTGTTATTGGGAAACAGACTAAAGATGAGGTTCTGTGTTGACAGTTCTTTAAAGATTCTAATGATCCCTGCGTGACAGAAAATGGTGGAAGTTTTTGCTGAAGTATGAGCATATGCAAAGATTTCAGACAGCTTCACTTTGCAAACATTTAATGTAATACTGATATACGTATCAAATACATTTGATATACATATCAGATACATTTGAAAAAGGGAGCAATGGCATTCATAAAAGTAAATTAACTATAGCTGATGATGTTAGGAATGATACAGGAAGTTATTTGAATTTTATACCAAAAAATCACAACAAAAACTACATACAAAATTCTGCACCCTGCTTAATCTTCTACACTAAAATAGGAAGTGATCCTGTGAAGTAAGTGGTTGTTTCACACAAAGACCTGAGAAGGCTTTGACATGTGATAATGATGATAATATTGAATATTCAAAAAGAACAGAATCAGGGTTATGTGGGATCATTTTAATGGTGGCTTTCTCATCTTGGAAGCTTTGCATTCTACAACTTGAGGAAAATTCTATGGTTGTGGAGGGTGTTCAGGGGTGAGAAACCTGGGGGTGTAATAGTGAGAAATGCAAAATGTGTGCTGTAGAACTACCGATTATCATCCATTAGCCATAATCTCCAGTCAACAAAATTAATATCTGCTTAAGCAGACACATGTTCACTCTTCATACTCCAAGCAGATGCAAGTTTATTATGCCATGTTCTGATATTTTCAAAGGCCATATTCTATACAGCACTGAGCCTGCCTTAGTGTACCTTTTTAGAAGATGCACCTATTAACTAACTTAGGCTCATCGCATAACTTACCCAATTCTTGATTTTTGACTGTTCTTGCAGCCAGTTGGCCCAGATCATAAATACACATCTGCCTATATGCTGTTTAAAATACTATAAATCTAAATGAATCCACCTAACTGTGTCAAACAGGAGTATGACCATAGCAGTTTATGATGGCATACCATGTTTTCTTGTATTCACCATTTCCAACTGATTAATGCAAACCTGAAAGCAGCAAACTCATTGGAAAAGAGAGTCACAGCTAACATGCAGCATTCTATGCCAAATAATTTGTTTAAAATTTGTTAGATGTGAACCCTACACTTGTCAAGATGGACTGATCATCCTTCCACTCAGTAAACACTAATAAGTTGTTGGAGTTTGTGGAAATGTTAGTATAGAGGAGATGATGCTCTACAGTCCAAACAAGGCTGTGAATGTGGCAGGTGAGAAGGAGAAATAGCACCCAAAATTTGGGCTGTGGAATGAAGTGCTTTAATCGCATCATTTTTATTTTTTTTGTCATGTGGTTTATTTACGCATTTTGTTTCCTTGCCTTTTTCCCCATGCTCTCATGAGTGGTAATCTATGCTGAAAAATACTAGGATTACCTTGGGTGGATAATGAAAGGTTTTTTATCACCTGAAGTTGTATTTCTGTCTTGTTATTTTCTCTTTAGGAATTACTGCTGAGCTCTTGGTGCTTTATGGAAGAGTTTAAATACTTTGTTTAGTGCATGATGTGATTATTAAACAGATGCACTGTTGAATTATAAACTGTGCATGCAGTAAAAGGCCACTGTGCCCAAGGATACTTAAAATCTTTCCAACTGCGTGTATCTGCAAAACAAAATTTGTCATAGTAGAGCAGGGTAAAAATCCATGTAGCCAAATACTCTGACAGTGGTCAGATATTCCTTAAATATTTAAGGAAATAGGGGAAGAAACAGTCTTTCTTCTGTGGTAACCTGATAGCTTATGGCTGTCAGCAGTTATGGACGTCATCGATCCGAAGTTGAATCTCCTCACTCAAAAGCATCATGTTCTCATGATATTAAAGAATTAATTCTTTCATTTGAAGAAAAAATTCATTTGACATAATAGGATGGTTTACTGAAGTTCTTAAAAATTATTCAAACAGTCTCAAATTTTTGGTTTTACAGTTGAAGCATTTTAATACAAATCTTGAGACTCTTGGTAAAGATTGCCAGTATTCAGGAGCTACTGAATCTGTAATTTGGAACAGAGTACAAGAGTAAATCATTCAGGACATACACCAGACAAGCTGAGTGTTAATAAGATGACACAATTTCAGTGAGTGTAGAATCATCTCCTTTAAGGCAAAAAAATAATTTCCCATGAAATACCTTCTTTACTTAGGCTAATTAGATTCACATTTGAAAAAATTTCTCTTTTAGCAATGGCCTAATTATTTAGCCAACTAAATATATTGCTTAACCAAAGAGACAGTCAAAAGAGGAATTGCATACTGTTATTTGGGTAAAGTATATTTTTTTAACTACTACAAGAATTTGGGTCCAGCCTTATTACCACGGTTACTCCTGTGAGAAAGTCCAAATCCAGAAGACATGTAATCCTTAGGGAAGAGGAGGATGTTGAGGCAAGGATGTTGAGACAATGTTGATAAATGAAAAAGTGGGTAGAAAAACGTAAAGACTAAACCGTTAAATTCAGTGTATCCTTACATTTTGTTCCTGTATTGTCAGAGCACCATTTTCCATTACAAGTTACATGACACTGAACTGTGGAGTTTGCTTTTCTTCTTGCTTTGTAACTTATACCTATTCTACTTCTGAACTAGATATGTCACTTTGCCCTATCTTTCTTTTTGTTGTAGTTACAAAAAAGATAAAAGCAGAAAGTGTCGTGGCATATGGCTGTCATGTATAGTTAAGCAATATCTTATTTTATCATAATGCATCTTATTAATACCCCTGTATTTATTCAATAAAATATCTTCAGCATCTATTCTGGTATAAGCATTGTATGCGAAATGGTGGAATATTTTTCATGCACCTTATAATAGTTTGTTAATTAAAAGTAAATAGGGCTCTTAAGTGGAAAATGAAATTATCCCATTGCTTGAAATACCTTGATGCAGTTTTTATTACAGGTTGCATATGGTATCTGTTAGGAATTGGAGCATGGGTTGGTTGTTGAATTATTGTGTGGATTAGCTGTAGTATTTGAAGGTTCTCAACTTTAAAAGCATGTGTCTGTTTTAAATCCTACATAAATTCCTCACAGTTTTTTAGAACAGTCTGTAACTCTAACCAGGGCATTTTTAACACCACAGCTTCAAACAACAGCAGGAGCAAATCTAAAACATTGCTCTGAGTGGTTTCATAACATCATTAAAAGATTTCATTTTAATTAGATAAATTCCCCCTTTCTTTAACTTTTCAACCTTTCCCTCCAAAGTTCTACAAGGCGAAGGGTGAAAAGACTAACTGAATCAAATTAAATATTAAAACATTGAAATTGGCATTTTAGAGCTTGTGAGGAAAAGACGGGGGGGGGGGGAATCATGAAAAACATATATTTCATGCATATTTTAGATTTTATTTTAAGACCTTTCCAAAACTATTATGGATATTCTTAGTAGAGAAATATTATAGGCTGTGTTGTCTCCCAGGGCAGCTAAAGTTTCCAAAAGGAAGTTCAATCTGTAATACATCTTTCACATGTTATTTTAATAAAAAAGCAAATATCATTTGTGTGTTTCCACTGCTAAATGGAAACTCATTGTTTGGTCATGTTTCCCTACATCAGCAAATACATTTAGAAAGAATAAAGTAAACTTTATTTCAAGTTACACTGATGTAAAGCATTATGTATATGTTAAAGTGATTTTAAGTTGAATGTGAAAATAGCTGAACTGGTGTCTCCATGTTGTGTGGCTCTGTGTATCCAGGTTTTTTTACATTCATGGATTCATTTGCATGTATTGACATGTTTGCAGCTTTGATATTATTAAGCTCTCTTATTTCTCCTCACTCGAGAGCTGAGGAACTTTACTGGTGATCAAGTACTGTGATCTACAGAAGAGTAAATGAAAGAGAAATTGTGTTTACTTAGTTTGCTGTTACCATTTCTCCAGAGCAACTTGTGATTTGTATAAATAAAGTCAAAGGAAGCTGTTCAGTGCATATAAGCATTGATCTGCATTGTAAAACCAATAGCTCTTTCATTAGTTTAAAACCTACTAAAGGAATTATAATAAGTCTTCGCAGACTTTAAATGCCTTATAGCATGGATGCAATTTGTCTCACTAACATGTCCCTGGTATTGGTAGAAAATGGATCAGTTCCTTTGATGCCTTGTGATATAGGCAGCATATGTTCATCTTGTGTGTTCATCTTGGTTTTGAGGCACAGCGAACACTGACTTTTTTAAGAACATAAATTTATTTCAAACTTGTTTGAATGGTGAAATCTAGGTTTGTTGACTGCCAAAGAAAAGCAATGTTAGAACTAGGTTTCTTGAGAAAATGGCAATGCTGTGTAGATGGACCTTGTGTAAGTTTTGTAGGATGAAACTAGAATAAGAAGTTGGCTGCTCCTGTCTGTTGGTTAAAAAAGGGAAAAGGTAGCTGCCAAGTAGTCTTCATTTATGTATAATTTTCATGCAGAATTATTTTTTTTTTTTTTTGCAGTGATGTCCAGGGGCCTGTCTTAACTAGAGCTGAATACTTAATTGGATGCATATATACTAAGAAGAGTCTATTCATTTTAATAAACAACCAAAGTTAGGAGGAAGCATTCTGCTGAAGTTACATCCATGTCATTTTTATTTCCCCACAAGAACTATGTGCCAACCAGCAGATTGTGCGGCTAGAGATGATGTGCACTGAGGCTTTAACATTAAAATCTCTTAGAACCCTTGGAAAGGGAAGGATTGAGGCAGCTGATTTATGCAGCTGTAGCAGGTTTTACTCATTAGTGCAGCAGTCAGGAGAGGATACTTTTTTTTTGCTGAATTTGCATCATTGGTAATTGAGCTCTTGTGAGTCCATCCAGTCACAGTTGTAACACAGAGGCTCAGGTGGTGCAGCTTCAATTCAAGAATGGCCCTCACTTCCCTATATGACTGAACTTCCCTACTAGCCTGAACAAACATGCTTTGGGAGTTTGGGCCTAACACACAGATGTAAAATCAGAAACAACTGTTTGAAGTAATGGGATTGGGGCCATCTTCAGGTAAATTTTCCTATTGGCTATCCAGGCTGTAGATGACAAAAGAGTCATGGGACAGCTCCTATGTGGATGAACATTTTACTTATTGTTCATTTAGATATATTTTTGCTTTGCTCACTCACACTGGCAATACGTTCTTGTCCTCCAGAAATGTTTCTCCTGTTCCATGCATAGACCTGGTGTCTGTGACACAGGTAGTACTGCATGTGGGAAGTATGCAGGGAAAACACTTAGGAACACCAGTAATTCTGGTCATGGTCTTGAGTGTTACCTGTTCATGCCTGGAGCAGTATGTCTTTTCTTTCCCCCGCATGTAACAATAGAAGATTTTATGCCATTCTGCTTGTCAAAGAATCCTGGTTTCTGAGTTCAGTTCACAGGGGGCTTTGTTGTCATGACTAGCTGAGGGAATGGAAGAATAATATGAAAAACTGATACTGGATTATTTAACTGAATCTCAAATGAAAAAATATCAATAGCCACAGCCTATTTGGTAAAATCCAAGTTTACCAAGTCTGTGGGAGCTGCCAAGAAGTCCTTTGACAGTCAGACTTCTATTTCTGCCTCTGACTGTAGAATAAAAGTGACTTGGTTCCCTTTGGGATTATATATGGTTCAGTTTTATATATTGATCAGTGGTTTAAAATGCTTTTAAGGCTTTTAGACCAGGTGGTATTTGAGGATTTGGTTTCTCTGGTCCTTTTAGACCAGAGTTAGTAATACCTCTAGCTGTTAGAGTGCTAGAGGTATTACTAAGTGACTGACAGGGCATACTTGTGTTTTGGTCACCTACTTTTTATTTAATGCAAAGAAGTGAAAGAGAAGAAATATGGAAAAATACATTTATCAGGTTTTGAGCTTTGTATCATTAATTTTAAATCTCCTTGCATGTTTTTTGGGTTTTGTTTTTTTTTCCTTTTCGTAATGCCACAATAGAAACTGAAGCCTATTTATGAGGAAATTGAAGTAACTTTTCTGAAAACTGTGTTTCTGGAAATATTTTTTATTTTGACTTTTATTTTTTTAGCAGACTGTGCATAATTTGCCAAACTCTACCAATTCTTTGTTGATTTGTATTACCTTTTAAAAGTTGGGTTTTGATGTTTACACAACATATTATTTGTTAGGGATATAACCTGGCATCTCTTGTAACTTCTCAGCCTCAAAGCACTTTCTAGGTGACCTAATTGATACATCATATAAAAAATCAAAAAGAATGAAGCTGCTCAATGACTCACAACGGCACTATGTGGTAGTTTAGGACAGGAAGTGTGGAATAACTATGCGCAGCTGGATCTACAGGATGAAATTAAATAGACAGGAAATACTTAACCAAGCTGGAATTTAACCACATCCAAAGTGGAATTTGATGTGGAAACTAGCACCTTTAATTATATGAAATTTTTTCAAAGGAGCGCTTATGATCATATGTGACCACGATCTTAATTTTCTTGTGTTGACACTGAAATTCAGTCACTGATTGAACCAAATTTTACTTTTCTAGAGAGAATGTCAGGATCCTAATTTTCATTGTGCAATATTTAATTCTTGAATGGAAATACATTTATGATTTTCCAGGATCAAATTGTCAATAATGATTGATTTTGGTTTTGCTATCCCCCCTCCATTTCTTCTGTTGTTTTACTACAATTGTAGGATGTGGACAGGACTGACTTTGGTCAGTATTATGAGAGCATGCCATCAAGTAAAGCATAATCAAACCCCCTCTCTCTCTCCAGTCTGTCCCTGGAACTTTCTCTATAACCTGTCACACAAACTTAACTTTTTCTTTTTTTCATCCTATTATTGTAGTTCCATGAGCTTTATGGCAGGTCCAAGCCCTGTTGGGGTGCTACACAAATCAATATTTCCTGCTGTAGAGCGTACAGTAGGGAAAGCACAAAGAAATAAGAACACAGTGGTAATGTTGGTCTGTGTATCCCGTTATCTCCAATGCTAAAAGTTTTATAGTGGATCTGGAAAAGGAGAGGCTTATGGGAAGCACTTTACCTGCTTGTGGGACAGAATGGGATAAAAAGAGATAGGTAATTGTGGTGAATGCTCACATATAATCTAGTTTAAGATGAGTATGAAAGCTTGGAAGAGGAGCCGATTACTGAATACTTGGCTCATTCAAAGAGGATATGAATGGAAAGTGATCTGATTAGATAGGGGCGGGAAAATATTACGTTTTCAAGGACAGTTGGAATAAGGTGATGTGTGCTCAGCTTAAGCTGCATGACTGAAAAATGAAGGAAATGCTATGCAGGAACTATTCAAATTAAAGTGAAGTCCTAAGAAAAAAATTAATTGAGAATGTGGTTTGAAAGTGTGAGTCTTGGCTTGGACAGATTAAATCAGGACTTGAACAGAGATAGAGGGGGAGAGAGAAAGGTCTCTCCCACCATCACCTTAAATATGTATTTGGTAACAATTACTGGGAAATAGGCTAGAGGTAGAGGCAGTGTAAAGGTGTCTTAAACCAACCTGTAGAACCATGTTCAGTAACATTGAGGAAGATCTTTCAAAAGATTTGCTGAAGGAGTTGCTAGAGAGATAAAAGTGTCAAAAAAGGGAAAAGTTATGAAAGTCAAGAGAAAAAGAACACTTTGGAAAGAAGAATGTGGCCAATGCTACTGTAAGATGATTAATAAAGACAAAACAAGTACTTGGGTTTTAAGGGTTGGGAAGACTTTATTAAAGACTTTGATTATGCCTGTGTGATACAAACTTGTATCAAAGATTTACTGTAGGATAAAAGGAATAGAAAGAGAACACGAGTTGGAAGTTGATGGCCATATTAAGGAAAAACAGTGCAATAGCCAAAAAGATAGCAGAGGGGAACTTGGAAAGAATCAAGGTCCATTATCAGTGGATGAAAGGACAGCATGATGTAATAACCTGATATTTTTATCATCTAACTCCAATCTCTTATGAGTTATAGCATAAATTATAGAATGTGCTACTTGAAAATTAGACATCTTTATCATAAATTGTTTTCTATTGTCTTGCCTTCTATAGCCATCCTTTCTTTTTCCTTGTTAAAACAGTTGGCACATCTTTAGCTTGCTAAGTTGCATGTTATGCCATTGGTACATTGAGGCACATGTATCAGCACAATTCATAAATGGAAGCAGCTGGTTTCCTCTGCACTTAAGAGAATGTACAAACACACAACCAAGATCTTCAAATCCTCTGTGTGCTTTGGATACAGTTCCTATCCTGAAAAGCCATGCTGTGATTTCAATTAGTGCAGATGTGCAGCAAGCCACCTTATTGGCTCAGAAAAGAATTCTTTTGTTTCAACACTTGAATTGCTAGATCTGGTTAATGTTACCAAATGAAAAAAAAAAAAAAAAAGACAACATCACACCTACGGTATTAGCCTTACACTCCAGTATCTGAAAAAGCCCTGGCAGGGGAAAAAAAAGTGTTGTCATCTCATAGGGAAAAGCTGAATTCATACACAGGAACTGCAGGATTACTTCGACATTTTACTAGTCCCCTGTAACACCAGCAAGTCCCATAAATGCCTAATGGAAAAACAGCAGAAAATGAGATCTGCAGCAGGCCTTCAGAGATCAAATTTATGTTGCTGAACACTTTTTTCAGGTCAGGTTTAAAGGTCAAAAGAAAGTGGATAGATTAAATTTACTGATTTTGCCGACTTTAAAGGCTCCTTTTAGAGGTTTTCTATTTCTACGAGAAACCCCAATGTGCTTTTGCATAGTTTTCTGCTAGAACTGAAATGTATAGGATCTGTATTGTCTTTTTTTCATGTGCAAAAGACACTCAAATGACAATACTTAGTTATCCCCCGTGTGCCCTTGAGCAGCATCTGATTTAGATCCAAGGTATGTTATCACCTTGAAGTAATTAATATTTCCTATTAATAAAGTTTTTTAGTGTATATTCATTTCGTACGCAGACTAAGATTCATCTATTAGAGGGCCAGCTGTGACACCACAGTGACAAAAATAGTTGCCCCAGTTCATTTTCACACTTGTGTTAAAATTTATCTCCCTGTTTCTCACACAGTATTTTTCCCTACTGTATCTCCAAGCAGAAAAGCATCTCCCAGTGAGGATCGCTAACTTTTACACTCTGTGCTTCCTTAAATGTGAATAGAATCTAACTATAATATTCTCAATTGAGAAGGAAGAAAGTGGAATATAAAAACTTCCCACAAAGGACATGCTAGATCATCAGTCTCGTCAAATACTAGTAACAAGATGAATGACCAGAAGTGGGAGGATGACAATGGACAATATCTTCAGAATCTTAAGTAATTTGGCATTATGCCAAAAATGTCATTTTTAGAAACAAAACACCTTCTTTTCTACACTGTAGTGGTATTACACAAAGACAAGTTGAATTAGAAGCTTACTTTCTGTATGTGAAGCAGTGCAGAACAAATCACAAGTTTGTATACCTTTATTTTGTTTCCTCTATTTGTTTATGTGGAGTTTTTTCACCAGTCTTTAATTGTATGAACAATTCAGTTCAAAATTGTTCTATATTAGCTCAGTGTCAAGTCTTAATACTTTCCAGTTCAAAAATTTTGCCTCCTCAGCATCTCCCCTTAGAAAAATCTTAAATGTGGAGCAACCGCAGTTGTTCCCTCAATGTATATCAGTACTTGTAAATTATCATGCTTTAATTCATAGTAAGTGTTCGCTCAAAAAACCTTTTAAAAAATTACCTCTAATTGCTATATATATACATATATATTAATATTTTTTTCCTTTCTGATGCATACTTTTCTACTACTATGTGATGATTTTCAGGACATGAGGGTTTCAAAATAGTTCAGAATTCTGTTGGTGTCAAATTCAGCAAAAAACCATAGACAACTGTTGGCTTTCAACTGTGTGAGTTTCCTATACACTTTTTAACATTAGGTATGTCTTTGGAATGAAGAAGTTAAGTGGTATCTTTAAAGATAAGTACACATTTACTCCTGTCTCTGTAGTTCAAAGTACATTATTAGCCATTCATTTTAGGAAAGCTTTTGATATAAAGCTAAAACCACTAAAGAATGTTGTTCTTACAGTTTGTTT